>JAHWFP010220607.1:0-17969 GCA_023313725.1 Lithobius niger | reverse complement strand
AATGCCCTTCCAGTAAACCTACCCCCACTCCGGTAACATACCCCCTTCTGTTTGGTTACCTGTCACTCCAGTAAACCTATCCCCTCACCAGTAGATTTGCTCATATAGGCGGGTTTAATTGAGCGACATCATAGGAGTGACGTGGTGGTTTACAGAAGCAACAGGAAGTGATGTCAAGGTTTACCGAAGTAACGTCAAGGTTTACCGAAGCAACTGGAAGTGACATCAGAGTGTTGTAATATTTTCTTGACCAACGTCAAGGTTTACAAGAGTGACATCATAAAATGTGGTGTTCTTGAGTGACGTCAAGGTTTAACATAGTAATTGGAGGTGATGTCACGGCTTGAAGGCTAAACTTACATACGCCCCTGGATTGGAAATGACATCATTACCCCCACTTTTTCGTTTTTGTTAATCTGTAGGAGGGTAGGAAAGTGCTTTTTGTTACCTTAAGGGCATACAAACATACCCACGTGACCGGAAGTAACATCATAACCGGAAGTCACGTGATTAGAAGTCACATTATAATAGAAATAACGTGACCAGATCCCGAAACCTCGCCTCTATGATGGCAATTTTGATGTGCGGGACTTCTGGTGGGCGTCAATCTGGAGGAGGGTAGGAAAGCGCCTTTTACTACCTTTTTTTTAGTGGGGCAGCTTAACGTCAAATTTCGTGCTAATGCGGACACACCGTACAAAACCACCAATTTTTTCCAGGTACTAGTTAGATACATGGCTTTTAATATTTGATAGGACCCAACTCCTCCGTCGGCCATCTTGGATTCCATAACGGCTATTTTTAAATACAGGTATATTATCAATATCTCGGCTTCTAATTCACTTAGAACCACAAACTTGGTGTCCTAGTATACATATTTGGGTTCAGAGAATACAACTACACAACGTGTAAATGCATCGGACTATGTATTTATTCACTAATATATGTCCTCCGTCTGCTATCTTGGATTTCATATCTTATCAATTTCTCGGCTTCTAAATCACGTAGGACCACAAATTTGATGTCTAAGTATGCATATTTGAGGTCAGGGAATACAACTACGCAACTTTTAAACGTATCGGACTAAATATATATCCACTTATGTATGTACCAGTTTCAAACTACTCACCAATTAGCTGTTTTGTCTGGTGTTAGGAGGTAAGGGTGTTAGAAAAAAGTGCGAAGGAAAGAACAAGGTCCCAACTAAGTGGACCGATTTTTTAAAAGACCCTACCAACAAACAAGAACTTTTTACATTCCTTTCAAACAAATTGGCAAATATTGAATCTGCCAAAGGTAAGGCAATTATCATTACGTGTGATGCCGAAGTTATTCTCCATGGAACTGATAGGTCCATACTGTCATGTTACCTTGAGGAAAAGGACACCAGATTGATTATCCACTTACAGAATGCACTTTTGAATGGCTGTTGTAACTGTAAGGTTCGTACGATATCATGGACCCAGTGGTGATCCTCAGTAGCAAGTTCAATCACCTGATGACGTTGTGTGCAGATTTTAAGATTTGTGTTGCTTTTGGTACAGGCAAAACATTCACGTATATTGACATATAAAGGCAATCCTTCGTATATTTCATCATCTTTCGTACCGATGTCATAATACCATTTTGACGAATTGGTGAATAGTTTGTAATTGGTACATAAATTATGGATAAATATATAGTCAGATACTTACAAAAGTTGCGTAGTTGTATTCCCCGACCCCAAGTGTGTATACTTAGACCCCAAGTTTAGGGTCCTAAGTGATTTAGAAGCCCAGAAATTGATAAGATATTAAATCCAAGATGGCCGGCAGAGAACATATTTAGTGAATAAATATATAGTCTGATGCATTTAAACGTTGTGTAGTTGTATTCTCTGACCCCAAATATGTATATTAAGACACCAAGTTTGTGATTCTAAGTGAATTAGAAGCCGAGATATTGATAATATACCTGTATTTCAAAATGGCCGCAACGAAATACAAGATGGCCGACGGAGCAGTTGGGTCCTATCGAAAATTAAAAGCCAAGTACCTAACTAGTACCTGAAAAAAATTTGGTGCTTTTGTCTGGTGTGTCCACATTTTCATGATAAGCTGCCCTACTATTTTTATTTTCGTCAATCTGGATGAGGGGAAAAGTGCCTTTTGCTACCTTTTTTCGTTTTCACCAGCATGGAGGAGGGTGGGAAAGTACTTTTTGTTACCTCCTAAATGTCAGTCCGATTGTAGCTCTGGATTTGAAAACACGACCTCCCAACCTTGGTGCAGTTTGGCAGGGCTACATTCACCGTATGTGTAGAGAACACTCCCCTCTCGGATTATGGTAACTTCCCTTGTGGGTTGGAGTAAGCCCCACCTTTTTTTTATTTGGATGTAACTCCCCTTGCATGTGGTAGTATTTATGTTAAAAAATTTGACTTTTTAAGAGGGAATATCTCGTGAAATTGAACTATTTAATTTGGCAAATCGCACAGATTTTTAATGTCTTAGGAGCTTTTTCTCCTTGTGTTTAGCATAAAAAAGTCACCTTTTTAGGTAACTATCTTATCATATTGGGAAGGCTTGAAATTACGTCAGTCTATTTTTTTAGGAGCTAACTCGTCCAATTTTAACATTTATTTCAGTAAATCAAACGGATATATATTTTTAATATCTCTGGTGCTTTTTCTCCTTGTGTTTAACATAATTTTTCTTAAGGAGGGTCCTATATAAGTAGGCTCGGAGCCAAAAATTTAGTCCGGATGTAGTTCTGGACTTGAAAACACTGCCTCCCGACCTCGGTGTAGTTGGACAGGGCTACATGCACCATATGTGTAGGGAACTTTCCCCTCTCGGATTGTAGTAATTCTCCTTGTAGGTGGTAGTATTTATGTTTTAAAAAATTTGACTTTTAACATTTATTTCAGTAAATCAAACATATATATATTTTTAATATCTCAGGAAATTTTTCTCCTTTGTGTTTGGCATAAACAAAATTCACCTTTATAGGTAACTATCTCATCATAATAATAACAATATATATATAATATATTAATAATAAACTTTATTGCTAGCAACAGCAAAAGGCGAGGGGAAGGGCCAGTTATGGCTACTAATACCCCACCCAATAAAATGGTAAAAAAAATAAAAAAAAATTCATTGTCAATACAACAAAACGTCAAGTATAAATATAATAATATTAAAAATCAAAAATTAATTAAAATTAAAAATGTACTATTGTAAAACACACACACTCAGAAATGCAGAAAGCAGCAAAAAATACCAGCTAAAAAGGGCGAGACAAATATTTTTTTTCAAATCACGTTGCCGGAGTCCCACTTTAAAAAATTTAAGAGATGGTAGCATCACCAACTCGCTAGGTAGGCCATTCCATATGGTCACGACGCGATTTGCAAAGAAATGTTTACGACAGTTGGTATGAAAGGTACTGACTGCAAGTTTATAAGGGTGTCCACGTGTATGGCTATCAATTCGCAATTCAAAAAAATTAGTAAAATCGAAATTAATCAACCCATGTAGCATCATGTTGGGATGGCTTGAAATTGTGTCGGTCTTTTTTTTATTACGAGCTAACTCGTTCAATTTTTAATATTTATTTCAGTAAAATCAAGCAGATATATTTTTTTTTAATATCTCAGGAGCTTTTTCTCCTTGTGTTTAACTTAAAAAATTTTGTCTTCTGTGTATAATAATAATTAATTCAAAATCATTGTTTACGTGTATGTATTGTGGAAAAGTATACGCAATTCAGCAAGATATTATCCATCACCTTCCCAACCATCGATATGAGAGTGCTTACTCGTCAAAAACGAGTTGAAAGAATTTGAAGGTGAAGAAAATTGAACTTTGGTGCATGATGAAACGCCCGAATTTATTTCCGCAAAATTGAATGTGCCAACCCACCTCGAACGCTCCATCTACTCCATTGTCCGCTAGAATTTCTTATTACGACTTGCTTGGATCAACTGACCAATTGTAAAGTTCAACTGTGGTTAGTGATAGATTTTATCAGGGATTCCAATGCTGTGCGAGCTAGTTTCTGGTCCCTCTATACGGCCGTTCACAATGAATCTGACGTGATGGAAATTTTGGAGAATGCATACAAGAAAACACAGGGGCCCATCGATGCTTTCATGGCAAAAGGCAATGGTTGGGTCATTTCGAAAGTTTGGGGTATGTCCGTAAAAGAGGATATATCCATCCTTTTCACCCTAGTTCTTTCTTATCCTTGCCAGACGCATTATGCAAGAAAAGCAAAGCTATAGTGAATGTGGAAAATTCTGACGAAAAATACTTTCTGTATTCCGTTTTAGCCGCTAAAACGAACTGCTACAAAACTGAGGTTAAATACTACGAACCATTTTTGAATAATGTAGACTTCATTCCATGTTGAAGTTCCCCGTGAGTTGGTTCCTTCTAATGACCCAACAATTTATCCGTTAAGATTATTTCGCACTCGTGATTGGCAGGATTACACCCAGTGAGAGTGAACAAAAACATGGAAAAAGAAGAAATTGACTTGTTACTAATAGCCGACAAAGAAGGAATTACTCATTACTGAGCCATCCTCTATATCTCCTCTATATATCCTCTAATTTGAGGTGTTGGAACAAGCAAAAAATTTTACTGCCGTAACTGCTTCGTAGCCTTTGGTGAAAAACGATCCATGATTGAGCACACCAGTAAATGTGTGACACTGAATAGGGTGCAAGTACTTACTTTCCTATGACCCGGCAATAACACGTTAAAATTCCAACACCATGACAGATGCAATCCTCATCCTTGGGTAATTTATGCAGATTTCGAATGTATGCTCAGACCCGTAGAAACTAGTAGGGCCAATCCATCATTGAGATGAGTTAGTTTGCATTCGCCTACTAATTTTGGCTACGTTGTTGTTGGCTCAGAAAATGGAATCGTGAGTCAAAAATGCTACCTCAGCGAGGACGCGGCGCATAAGTTTTACGGATGTATGAATAACGAAATAAAAAACTTCGCCAGGATTATAACACGACTAAAACCCATGATGATGAGTGCCGAAGATGAAATTCAGTTCTTGAAAACTGATACTTGCTACTACTGTGGCAAAGTCTTCCTAACCGATAAAGTGAGAGATCACTGCAACTTCACGGGAAAGTTCAGAGGTGCTTCTCACGTAAAATGCAATCCAGTCGCTAGGAGCATGAATACTACCCGCTCGTCGTCCATGACTTAAAAGGCTACGACATGCATCTATGATTTGCGATATGCGATGGAAAGCTTCCCTTCGGGAGTGGACGTTCTTACGAGAAACACCAAGCGTTTCATGAGTATGACCATTACACAGTAGTTTTTCTGCGGTGGACAGGATGAGCAATTTTCAGTAAGATTGTGGTTTTTTTAGACAGTTATAATTCCGTATCTTCCTCGCTAGAAACTTTGGTTATAAACCACAAGAAAGATCGATCCTTTGCCATCGTAAAAAAACTGCAAATTGATTCGTTAGATTGGTTCAAGCCAGGAGTGAAGAAGAAGGAAATCTTGGCTTTATTGACGCAAAAAAGCCACTACCCGTACGAGTTCGTGCAGTTTATGGACGAGTTTGAAAAACAGAAATTACCTCCTAAAGTGGCGTTCTTCTCCGCTCTACGAGATGAAGGCATCACCGACGGCGAGTACTATTACGCTACGTCAGTTTGGAAGTTGCTGAAGAAGGTTTTTGGAGTAAATAGTGACAAATTGGCATATCCAAACAGTGCTTCAGGGAAAAGAGAGCACTTCTCAGAAGCCAACGCCCTCCACTGATAGAAAACGGCGACATGATGAATCACTGTTTCAGCGATGGTCCTGTTCGTCATATTATGCATCCAAGTTGCATATGGTGTTTTATTCTCAAGGTTCTGTCGGTACTACTGTACTACAGCCATGTTATAATCAATATTGTTGTAATGAAATCCATTCGGCTCAAATAAGCTACTAGTTATTTTCGTTGCTCACTTTATCTCTGTTGAGAAAATGGTTTCTGTGATACTCAATGAGTAGGCTAATTCATTTTCAAGTTTTTTCTCCAATTTTTTTCCAGTGGAGAACATAGTTCACAACGTTTCGTTTCTAGCCATGGCTGGCACAGAAGACCCTGCTGTTGCCTTGTCCTGGATCCTCAAGATGGCTGCCAAGTATCCGGAAGTGCAGAAGAAAATGCAGGAGGAAATGGACCAAGCAATTGGACGACAACGGCTGCCATCTTGGTCTGACAAAAATCAGCTGCCATACGTGGATGCTTTTTTAAATGAAGCCATGAGAATGTCGTCTTTTCTACCTCTAAGTGCACCTCATACAAACTATGGTTAGGTTCGATATTACATTATTTAAGTAAAAGAAAGAAAAAAGCAGTAAATAATTAGAAATAAAAGAAAAGCACAATGGAGGCAACATTGTGAACTCCTCAGGATGACAAGCTAGAATTCACCTCCATTACAGTAAGATTACCCGCTTATAGGGCTTAGTACACAACAACAATAAAAAAAAAAACAATGAAAACCACACAGACCATTGGTGATCTCTCCACACCGAAACGTAACCTGGTTTTAATATTTTATTTTGTTTTTTCGCGAGTATGACGTCCTATGAACGGATAAGTTCACTGTTTAAGCCAAGTTGTTGTTGACTTTTTATTCATTATTACTGGACATAAAAGAGAGCCTTAGGGTGGAATAAGAAGTTTCTTAGGAGTGTGCAACCCATGTCTCATCTCTCGTTCCGGGTCACCGCTTTAAAAAATATGCTGTTATGTAATAATGTTATAAATAACTTTAAAACAATATTACTCATCCTACGATTAGTCTATGCAGTCGGTAACTCCTGGTGAAACAGCGTTGAAACAATCTTGAAGCATGGAAGGAGATGGATTATTCAAGTCCACGCCGACCGTTATTTAAAGCTTTTTGTTTCAACACACGGCTGCACGCCAAGTCTAGTGAAGGCTGGAGAATTAACACCTCAGAGTATCTCTCAGATGGCATTATGCAAACCGAGGTATTTTGAATTAAGGGTTAAACATGGTTGTAGGCATGGTTCGGACGCGTAGGTATTTCTAAGTTCCTGCTATTACTGAATCAAGAGGCATTATGAGTCATGGTTCGTCCTACGGACGCCTAAGCAATTCTAAGTGCCGGCTATTACTGTCCTTCACCTGAATCAACATGAAAGGATGACAAGCGAACACAAACAACATTGATGAAAATATTCACCTGTCATTATGAGTCAATATTGTGGATACCGCAGGTCATTGGATTGGTTCTCCAGTGCACTACACCACTATGCTGACTTGACACTACCAAGACATCTGCTAACTTGCCTTATAGTTTCACAATGTTAGTGGGGCAAGGTAACCTGATGGTTAGCATGTGCGTCTCTAGAGCCAGAGGTCCCGGGTTCGAGTCCGGCCTCAGCCACCCCTGGTATTTCCGGGCAGAGAAGGTCCCTGTAATGTCTCGTGCTCATGTCGATTGTGGAATGTAAAAGAACCTAGGATTTCCGATAGGATTTACCTAGCAAAATAGACCCTCTCTCCTTCTGGCACCATGGCTAACGCTGGATGCACGTGAAAAAGCTTCAGTTTCACAATGTTGGCTCCGTTGTACTTTTTGTTTGTTTCTAACTCTTTAATGGTGATGTGATTGACAAAATTAAGAAATGTAAAATTACTGCTAATTTTGTTTGCCTAGAGCAGAGAATCGGCCCTAAAAAGTTTAGTGCCAATTCTCAGCGTTGCAGGGTTTTTTTTTTAGTGCCATGTGTACAGTGGTTGATGCTGGTTGCAAACTGGCGACCCTTTGTTTGGAGAACGAGAATGACCAGTGGGTCAGTTGACTTTGTTCGGAGATGCCACACAAAACTTGTGTTGTGCATGGACCTGTAAAATTGTTTCTATTCGTTGTAGGGTTATCCTAACTGTGTTGTCTACGTTATGTTCGTTTATGGATGTAGTTATGGAGTTGACGCACCATCTGACTTTAGTTGGTTGTACTAACGTTTATTTATAAGGCGATTTTGTTATAACCGTTTAAATGATTAACCGTTTAGGAGCTAATTTTCAGAGTTTTTCTATTTTGGTACTTATTACTCTAATTTAGGGTCTTGAGGGGTACTTTCCCCTTTGCTCTCCCACCACCCGCGGGTGCACCACTGCAGTGTTCGGATGGGAAAGTGTACATGAGAAATCCCGAGATGCCTCCACTTTTAATCTCATTAGAACCTTTAGTGCTACCAAACCAAATGCAAGCGAGGAAAATCACAACTTATAGCAAAAATCCAACCGATTCCTTTTTTTTGTCTTTGCAGAAGAAATTAAAATAAAGGGTTATACGTTTCCAAAACGTAGTGTTATTCAAGCTAACTACTGGCACATCAATCATGATCCTGAAGTTTGGGGGGATCCAGAAGTATTCCGGCCAGAAAGGTTTATTGGAGAAGACGGAAAAGTGAATAAAATGAAAGACCGTGTCCATTCCTTCGGATTTGGTGAGTGCCAGAATCTGTCAGTTATCCTTTTTCTTGTTGAAGTGCTTGTTGTTGCTTCAGCTGTTGTTGAACGTTGGCCTAAAACAGTAGCCTAGCACATTAATAAAATACAAAGTAAATCACAGCATTTCTGTCATAATCTAAACCATTTATCAAACGAGTTAAGATTTAATATTTAAAACACAGCAATGCAAGAGAAGAAGGTATTTTAAACATCCCTTTTACTCAGGCGGAACTGAGGATGGGCAAGTCAACTCAAACGGATTGGAAAGGGAGCTTGGATTTTACTTCATGCCTTGTATGAAGGTGCAGTTTCTCCCCTGTGCGCAAGGCCTGAAGTGTTTTCTAAACTCCCCTCAACCCCTCCTCTTCACTGATTGCAGTTTTGCCTTGTTTTTCCTAAACTTGTACTTCTTCAGTTTCGTCTGTCGAAGATGGATGTTTAAAATTCCATGCTATGTTCTAGATTTAAAATTATATCTTGCTTAAATAGATAATGGTCTGGAGAAGACCGAAATGCTGTGAATTGTTGTTGCACTACATGGCTGCTATTTTTTTCATTTATTTATAAGTGCATTTTTTTCTGCTTTATTCTCGCAATAACATGCACAACTGCGAAAAATGCACGCTACTGCTGAAGGGAACTGGAAACTGACACGAAGACAAGAGGGTAACATAATTCTTTCGTTTCTTCAATCTGGGAATCAAACCACATACTTGCTACATGCTTGTCTTTTTGGTAGCTCCGAGTCTTCCCGGATTCGTTGATTACTTACTATTTACTTCTGTTTGGATTTATTTAAACTGTCGATCAAATGAATAGCATACTAGGGACGTCGTCACTTCCACTGTCGACATAATGAAGTGGGCTGCGATTTCTTTGCTGTAACAATAGGATGCTTTTTATCAATTAGACACGGCTTGCTGTCTCGTTGTTATTTGGATTTTGGCTCTTTCCTATGGGCCCATTTTGTCACAAAAAAACTCCTACCCCAGGTTCCTCAACCCCATGTGCGATTCCGAATTTTATTTTTGATAAACTTTCTCCAGATTCCCGTGCTACTGCATGCAAAGTGTGGTTTGGATAGTCCGTGTGGTTTTCGTGTGATGGCGGTCTAAGATTACATTGGAGTGTGACCATAGTGAAGCTTTGCTCGATCTTCGGCTTCACTCCGCTCCAAAAAAGAACTGTTAAAGTTAGACTTAATAACGAAAGATGACATTAATATCAATGGGAACAAGTTGAAGTTTGTTGCAGGCAGCCTCTTGTTAGGTCTAGCATGGCTGTACTAAACTATCAACAGTTTTAGGGTTTCGGTCTTTTTTTGGTGGGGGGTTTACAGCCAACACATTGCCTGATAGCCAGCTGATTCGGGTGAATAACCCTCAGATCATTGCATTTATTAGCCATGTTGCGTAACCTAGTCGCACATGATATTGTGCTTGCAAGGTTTGCTTGGATTTTGGGGAATCCTGGTTCTATACACATAATTATAGTCATGCCATCTTTTACCCCAAATCAATTTCTATAGGAAACTTCATTCATTATTAAATTTTTACCACATTCTCGTTATGATTATAAAAATAAAGCGTACAACAATGTGTTTATTTATGCACTAAAGTGACTTGGAAAGAGCAATTACAAAGAGCTATTACATAAATTTTACTTGTGCCAATTACCTTTGGTTACCTCACAATAACAACACAAAAGGAGCGGTGGAAACACGTTATGTACGTCACGCACAATAATTTCCTTACTGCATCACCACAAGATGCTTCGATAGTCGCCATTTTGAGCTAGGAACGTGCAGAAATTACTACCAACAGATGGAATTACTAGTTTGAAGTCAAAACCCAACTGAGGTAACGCAGTTGGCAACCTGGGCAAATGCTACCCGTTACCGAGCTACATTTGAGCTTCGTCAGTTGGCTTTTTGGTCCTAGCTCCATCTGTCGACAATAAATTCGGTACGTTCCAAGCTAAAAATGGCACCTTTAGAAATGTCTTGTGGCGATGCAGTAATGAAATTGTTGTATCGAATGCATGTAATGTCTTCCCATCGCTCCTTTTGTGCCCATTTGCAATGTAGGTGACTCAGATGTCACAAATGCAAGTAAAAATCGATCTAGTTTCCTTTTAAGCCTGTGAGTTTCTTCTGTAGTGTAACTTCAAAATAGGGGCCAAGAGACCAGAGTCATTCCCCCCCCCCCTCCACTAATAAGACAAAAAAAATAAAGTTTTTGCCAAACAAGGCAAGAGCCCAGTGCAGACACCTTCACCCAAAAAAAAATATGAAATGTTTACTGTACTAGAACCAACTTTCAGGGAACTTCATCAAAACCTTAAAAAAAACATTAATTTTTTAAAAATTTCGACCAGTAAAGGAGCCCCCCAGTCGCTGCGTTTAGAGGCGGTTGCCTCCTCTATCTCCTTATTTTACACCACTGAGTTTTTTTTTTAATAAATTGGTTAAGAAGGACCTCAATTTCAGAATGTATCATGATAAAAAATTAGCGAAGAACTGCTGTTTATTATATAAGATTCATTGCTTTGTGTTTTCTGTACTTTTTACCATCACTTTCAACTCGGGTGAACAACCACCTACTGACCACGACCAGCCCATAATTTTGTATTTCTCACTTATATTCTTTTTTTATTATTTCCTCTTCTGTTTATAGGTAACCGTTCTTGTCCAGGAGAAAATCTCGGTCGAATGGAGTTGTATATTTTCACGGCTGCTATCATTCAAAATTTTACTCTTCTTCCACCTCCAGATGAGGAATTTAATCTCGATTATGTGCCCGGAAGCCAGAGAAGGCTCTACAAATGTGTGGTGTGTGCAGAGCCACGTGACTGAAACATAAAGGGAAGAATCTGTATCACCAGACCATTCAGTGTGGAAATCTGTTTTTAATTGTACACCATGACAACAGAGCAGTAAGAGTGGGTTTATCCACAAAAGCAGTGCATACACACATTAGGACTGGATTTACTCATGGAAACAGTGCACGCACATTAAGACTGGGTCCACCCACAGAAACACTGCATAAAATCATTAAGACTGGGTTTACCCAGAGAAACAGTGGATATAAAAGAATTTAATGGATATAAAAGAATTAAAACGTAGGTAATGGAAAGTGAATAGATTTTTTTTATCAATTAAATGTTGTTTAAACTTACTCTTGAATAAAACACATTGGGGCACTTCCGCACACTGGGGCAGAGAACTCCGTATTCACCCCACATGAGGCACAAAGTAGTGAAGTCTAATATTGGTCTTCGCCCTTTTCCATTCAAATTTCAATGAGTGGAGTCCTCGGGTAAAATTTGTGTATTGCATTATACAACAAAATGTAGCAAATATCACTACAATTACCAAGTTGATTATACGTCTCATTTGACTATGGAATGAAATATCTACAGATGACCATAAAATACGAGTTTCTGCCTTGAATCCTAGGGTATTTCGTATGCAGCAGTTGACAAGAATAGGTTTTAGAATTGCAGACATTAGGGCATCACCCAAAACCATACCCTGTGGTTTTCGCTTATAGCCTATTATTATTGTTTTACATAATAGCCTATAATTAAACCGCTGAGATGATCGTCTGCGTACATGCTTTGACGTCCGTAACATGGTTAAAAATATCCATAAAATTACGGCATGAAGAACTGGTAGTTTGTTTTCAGTTATTTTAACCTTAATCTTTTGCTGCATGGTACATCATAATGATTAGTGACGCGAACATGTGTTTCATAATTATGTAATGATGAAGGACACATGACATCTCGGTTCACAAAGCCAACACACTCATTAGATCCATTTTCGACTTTGACCTACACTTACACTTTTACGTTTAAAAGAACTGGAAACAAATTACCAGTCTTTGAACCCTAATTTGATGGTAATTATTAACACGTGTAATTGTGTATGTGTGCTTGGACGGATGGCTATCATTATATGTTGTCAATGGTTACAGAAGAGTCTAATATCTGATTTTTTTTCTCCCGATACACTATGGATGCTAGCACTTGACTAGGTGGCACCAAGTGTAATTAGGCCTACAATTAGACTTGGTGCCACCTAGTTGAGTGCCAACATCCATAGCATGTCGGGAAAAAAATTCTCTGAAAGCTTTTGTTATTGGGCCTGTATTTCAGGAAATATGCCTAATTAACATTAGCGAATTACCATCAGCCTAATCAACATTAGAGAATTAACGTTAGCCCCAATTGCGATCCGAGTAATTTCTGTGGAAGTTATTGTTTTCTTAAAGGCGGTTTGAGTTGTCCTCGCTCCACTCGTATTCTAGTCCTATACATGAAGGTGGGGGCCCTACAGTGTGGTGTGTGCAAGTTCAGCTTCTGCAACTGTCTATGAAGGCCATCAATCGTGGTAAGGAAGACCTGGTGGGCCATATTCTTTTTGTCTATATGGAGCTGGGTGTACCTGTCGTGAGTGATCTAGGTTAGGGTGGTTTGGGGAGAAACTCTGAAGACTTCTGATCTCCCAGACTTTCGCTTTAGTTTCTCAATCAGTTTCTCTGGTCCGTGGCTGTGGGCTCCTTTGGCGGTCCAGTATGTTGTGCCCTCGTCCTAAGTTGGAATAGCTGCCTTTAACCTGGGTTTTTCGTTGTTGAGTGCTTTAGAGAGTTATTGTGAAGCCTCCTTTGTTTGGGAGTCCCGGCTGGGTTTGTTAGGCATTGTAGATATCTCTAGTGCATCATGTGGCGGCCATCTCTACTATATTTTCAGAAGATCTACTGGTCATGTTGGTCGAACTTGATCTAGGTTTGGGCTTGACTGTGGAAAGATTTGTGGTTTGCTCCGATTCTCAGCCTGAGATTATGTTTCTTGAGTTTTGGTTATGACTATTGAATGCTTCTCATGGGCTGGTGGTTGAAATTGGACGGAAATTGTATCTGGCAGTGTGTTATTGGACTAGCATTCATATTGTCTGGGTGTTGGATCATTCAAGTGCCTGTAGAAATTAAAAGGCGGATTGTATTGCGAAGCTCGGGATCAAGCCAGGTAGTATGGATGTTCTATACTGCTTTGGTGTCAGGAACCTTTCCCGTATAGTTACGCAGCTTATGCATGTCTGGTGGGAAGAGGAGTGGCTGGGAACAGTGTGCATGAGACCTTTCTGCACTTCATCCTTCTATTAGATGTAATGGCGGTGTTATTAACAACTCACATCAAATATTATTGCAAAACATATGTCGATATTAGAACTCTCTATGGCCTAGTGGTTACCATAGTACACCGTTGACATGTTTGTGTCCATGATTATCAAGGACCGTCCGCGGTACTTATGTAAGCCTCAGGATGAACCTCCATGTTAACAGTCAATCTTTGACCTCCTATAGGTTCGCTCAGAATTTACAAGAGCAACGAAATTCGTGTCGTGACTATTTCACTGCATTGCAAATTTTAATGACAACAATCGAGCCGTTCGGCATCCACACCATGGCCATATCTTATTGTTGTTGTTTTGGTGTTGTTGTTCTTGTTGTTTTTGGGACTCTTTGCCCTCACCTGGAGATCGAACCACTGAACCGATTCTCAAGTTCTATAGCTTAAAAAGTAGGTATGGACAAAGCCTAGGGCCTTTTGCAGGCTATTTTATTATAACTACAATATTCTTGACACGGAAAGCCAAATGGGCTAGAAATTTTGCTCTCACCTAAAGATCAAACCAATGAACCGATTTTCAATTTGCATAGCTTAAAATGCAGGTATTAACACCGACCAGGGCATTTGGAACACGATTTTAATGTGACTGCAGTATTCTTGTCGGCAGAGCAATTATTATTGTAGAGCACTGGATAGAAATGATATAGGTGGAGTAACAAATGTTTGCAAATCGAGCAAAAACATGAAATTTGGTACACAAGTCTTTCTTAACAGAAAAAATCGAACTAGCCATGGACCCCCCCTGAAATAACCCCCAAGTGGCTTCAGCGCCTCCCCACCCCCTACCCAGCACCCCCCGCCGTGCTTCCTCCCAGGAGCTTGGGTAACAAATGCTTACAGGTCAAGGTAAAAACATGAGTCGTTCTTAGCAGCATAAATCAAATCAGCCATGGAATCCTCATGAAATACCCCCAAAGGGGCCCCAGAGCCCCCTTTGTCCCTCACTGAGGTTTGACCCAAAATTGTTTGCAGATAGAGCTAAAAGCTTGAAATTTGCTACACAAGTCATTCTCAGCAATAGAAGTCGAACAAGCCATGGAACCCCCTGAAATACCCGCAAAGGGCCCCCAGCGCCCTCATGTGTCCCCCTCATTGAGGTTTGACCAACAATTTCTTGAAGATCGAGCTAAAAACATTAAACTTGGCACACAAGTCATTGATAGCATTTCAATCAAGGCCCCACTAGCACTACCCTGTTCCCCCTCTCTGATTCTTGACGAACAAATTATAGCAGATAAGGCTAAATGCTTGAATTGTGGCACACAAGTCATTTTTAGCAGTACACATCGAACCAGCCACGTAACCCTCAATGAAATATCCCCAAGGCTTCCCTGTGGCTGCACCAACAAACTATTGGAGATTGCGTTATAAACATGAAATTTGGTACACAAGTCATTCATAATAGTATAAATTGAACTAACTACATGGAATCCCCTCGAGGTAATCTGCAAGGCACCACGAATTCCACGAATTCTTGCAGATAATACTAATAGAATGAAATTTGGTACACAAGTCATTGTTAGCAGTAAAAATCAAACTATCTATGGAACTTCTGCGTAATCCTCCAAGTCTCCTCAGTGCTTCTCCCCTATTCCCACTCCATGAGGTTGATACCTGAGAATTTCTTGTTGAGCGTACTGAAAGCATGCATTTTAGTAAACCAATCAATCATTCCTAGCAGTAGATATTGAACCAGCCATGGAACCCCTTGAAATACCACCAAAGACTCTCCCAGCATCCCCCTTCTATGTACCCCATGAAGCTTCAATGACCAACAAATTCTTGCTGAACGGGCTAAAAACATGCATTGTAGCAATAGAAATCGAACTACATACTGAACCCAATGAGATACAACCTCCCCCCCCCCCCCCAGTGCTTCCCTGTTTCCTCTCCATGAGGTTGATGATCAACCAATTCTACTTCGATTTGTACTCCTAAGAATGACGTGTGTACCAATTCACGTTTTAGCGTGATCAGCAAGAATTTGTTGGTCAATAACCTCATACAGTTGAGTGTGGTAGGGGGACATGGAAGGGGCTTTAGCAGGTACCTCAAGAGATTCCATAGCTAGCTTGATTTATTAGCTAAGAATGACTTTGTGTACCAAATTTCATGGCTTTTAGCTCAATATTCATGATTAGCCCAAATTCTGGCCCGCAACAGCTGTACTACACCTGAAGATTGAACCAGTGAACTGATGCTCAAGTTTTAAAGCTTAAACATAGTCTGAAGAAGGCCAATGGCCCTGCGAACGCTATTTTTTAATATGACTACAATTGTTGTTCTTCGTGTTGGGGAAATTTTGCTCTCACCTAGTGATCGAACCAAAGAACCGATTTTCAATTTGTATAGCTCTTAAAATTGAGTATTGAAAAGGTTCTCTTATAACAGTTATTTTAAGGTGATTACAGTATCCTTTTCTGTGTTTTAATCTTGCTGAAACAAGAAAGAAAATAATGGATTAAAAAAACGCTTAAGTGTATAAAATACGGATATAAGCCTTAGAAAACCTGATGCCCTAAAGGAACGGATATTAGAAAAAGACGTAAGCCATCAGCGTCGCACTAATTCGTGTAAAAGAAGCTCTAGCTTGTGGTTTGGGTCGCTGGAGATTCTTTTACAGGTATTAGTCTGACGCTGATAGCCTACATATTTTTTCTAATATCTGTTCCTTTTGGGGTTTAAGTTTTTTAAGGCTTAGATCCGTATTTTATACGCTTAAGCGTTTTTTAATACTAATTGTTACTTAAGGTTAGGTCGGTTAACCTGAATTATAATGGCCCAATACTGAAATATGAAACATTTCAGCTTAGATTGGTGATTTCCAACAACTCATAAGAATGGTGTTATTGGGCAGGTTTACCTCTATGTATGATACCGTCAACCTGCGTTGGAAATCTCATCATTATCAGTTTACTAATTAAAGAGGATGACCTTCTCTAGAACCTACCTGTCTTCAATGAATATCGCGTCATTTTCTACGTAACTTTCACGTCGTATAGTCGAAACGAGTCCTGGTATATTACGCAGCAGTGCAAGAAAGAAAGATCATCTTAAAAAGAAGGAACTAGCTACTCCCTCATTAGTCATTGGGGCTTTCGTGAGACTATTGAATATTAATGATGGGCTCAGGCAGTGCCAAAACAAATAATAAACTAATTAGGTGGTGCTGATGTACTTATTCTCTATAATCGGTACGCTACACCTCCCCCTCCTCCAAAAACCTAACCTTACAATGTTGGAGAAAGAAGCATCATATTTTTAAAAAGTTAAGAATCCAGTCACACAGCAACCCATTAATTTCCTACACAGTCTCTACGGCATACATACGCACGTAAAGAGGAAAAACAAAGAAACATGTGTTTGTTCATGTGAAGTCCCTGGTTACATTAAAAGACGAGGGGCCCTAGTCACTAAGTCGGATGCTTCCTAAGACTAACGAAGCAGACTTCACATCCAACTGACTCTTGACTCCTTAGAGGTAGTCAGGGAAAAAAAACACTTGATGAAAGAAATACGTGGTAGATAATACATATAATAAAAAAAAACATGGTTAAAAATATATGCAAAAAAAATGAATGCTTCAACGTTTACATCCATCAAGTGATGAGCATTATTTGGTTAAACAGGATGGAAAGCAGCCAATGGCTCAAGATGGGTTAAATAAATACGGATGCAAACCTCTTTACGTTGCCTTTTAGACTTATATATATATCAGACTGCCTGAGCAGGAAATCGAACCCACGACCTATGAAATCAAAGGCCGAGGTCCTACTGTTAACCTAGTATCAAGACTCAGCGAGTTAGGAGAGGTCAGTATGGCTCAGCGGTAGGACCTCTGCCTTCGATTTCAAAGATTGTGGGTTCGATTCCCCGCTCAGACAGTCTGACATGTAAGTCCAAAAGGCAACGTAAACAGGGTTGCATCCGAATTTATTTATATTTTTTAGCATTATTTGGAGCATTAATTCAGCAGAAAAGGAACATTTCCGAAATCTTTTAGTGGGGGTACAAATCGGGTTATTACTGCTTGTTTTTTTTTCTTTAATAATCTGTTTTTGTGCTTTTTACTCCATAATCCAGAACAACAAGGCTGCCACCGCCGCTGCTTTATCATGTCTGTCACTAGCATTTTACGTCTTTTGAAATTTTTTATTGCAACCCTTTTTCCCCCGGGTTTTGTGATGCGAATTGGTGTTAGGATGAAGAAGAGTGCCGGTGAAGTGATTTGGCGTGGTGCCCCTAATATAGAAAATTACCAAGATTCA
>JAHWFP010220606.1:2032-14766 GCA_023313725.1 Lithobius niger | reverse complement strand
AAAAAAAATATAGGTGTTGAATTCGCATAATGCTGAATTTGCCCTTGGTGCCCATTCAAGTGCGCAGTATGTAAAGAATAAAGATTGGGTGTTGAATTCGAACCTTATGCTGAATTACAGTACTGACTTCGCTCTTGATGTCCGTTAAAGTGCTCAGATGGTAAACATTAGGTTACTACAGATTTTGCTTCATCCCAGAACATGTTTCAATAGTTGGGAGTGAGGTGTGCGTATGTGGTTGGGGGGGGGGGGGGGAAGGAGGGGGGAGTTTGACCCTGTCATCCCCTGCAAATCACAATGTTACTCAATTCCATGATTCCAGGGTTCGAACAGCAAGCGTTTGTGTTTTCCAGTCTTTTCCAGCGTTGTTCGGTAGTGTTTTTCCAGTAGCTAAGTAATTCCAAAATTGAGGTATTCATAGCTGTTTTCAAGAGGCAAGTTTTCACATAGTTTTAGAACATTAAAAAGTCACCTGGGCGCGGCATACTTGAACATTAAAAATCAAAAAAATCAGTAATAAATAATATATTTTTATCCATGAATTTTTTTTTTAATTTTCTTAATGTAAGGCAGTCTTAAAGCACGGAAGGAAAAGTTAAACTAAGGTTGCGTGAACATTTCCAGTATTTTCCAGTAAAAAAGATTTCCGGTTCATTCCAATTACGAGTATCGATTTTTTTCCCAAGCATATCCCTGCAAACCCTGATAATCACTACCACTCCTTTCCAATGTCGACAAACAAATTGGAGTCACTGATAAGACTGAACATTTTAATTTACAGAAAAGCCAACTTTACAGCATTACTTTGTCATCGTGGAATAACTTCAAAATATAACCCGTGAAATAACAAAAAATACCATCTACGCAGTGCCACATTTTTAAAACACCACACACAACGGTATAAGTTACATGATTTTTGCTAGGCTACTGGTAGGCCTGTCATATCTACCGGATTTTATCGAATATTACAGGGAAAAAATCCGTTGAGGGGAATCAGTGTTGAAACGTTCTAAATCATTACACTATACTGCAACTTATGTTAGGTTTACATTGGCACATAGTTGGTCTTTGCAAGCGTGCTTTCAACTATAAGTATTCATTTTATTTTTTAACTTCTTATAGCCTTAAAGGGGGATTGCCACCAAATGACAGCTGCAGCATCTACCGCTATCTAGTTCTGTGTAGCCCTTGCTTTTAACAAGCGAAGGAACACAAAAATGAAATTTCTTTTTATGAAACAACCAAGCCACGTGCATCCTTAATTTTTGAGGGTTAAGTTGGTGCGTCCTCGTGCTCCAGGGAGCAAGGAATTAAAGTTAAGTCTAACGACATCACGGGCGCTTTTTTCTACAAATCGAACATTTTGAAACACAGATTTTGATCACTAGATGGGAGCCATTGAATGACAGTGATACCGTTGACCTTGACCGCTTGCCCCTTCCTGGTGCACGTGGACGCACCGACTTTACGTTCAATAATTAAGGGGACACATGGCTTATTTGTTGCCTGTTTTCAACAGCTGACTGTTCCTGTTGGACTATCTAAGTGTGCACTCATACAGTTACGTAGTTAATACAAGAATGTTCAAATATTTACAAGTAGTTACTTTTCAAATTTCTCGTTGCACCAGCCAAAAGTAGGCTTTCAAGATCTAACCTGGCACAAATAATTTTGTCAGTAATTACTTCTAATTCCCTTTACACACAACAGGGTCGTGGGCACAAAATATGAGAGCGTCAAACAAAACAAAAAAAGAAAACGCTGCGAGCGCCACACCAACAATAAAATCTACATAGTAATCCTGGATACGGGCGGAGAAAAAAATAGTGAACGGCAACGATAAGACCTCTGTACATGAAAACAAAATTTTACACGTGCTTAGTATGATTCGTAGTTGGTGATTGTTGTAGCTTGCGGAATGTTCTGGGACTTGGGAAGTCATGTCCGGTACCGTAAATTTCAGATAGTGTAGAACGTACGGAATAGCGTCCTTTAGGCTCTCATAGAGTAGGTAATAAACAAATAAAAACAAAAAAAAACTTTATTAGACATTTTCGGCAATTTACTTTCGGCCTCTCCCAGAAAAAAAATGTCAAAGTATCCAGAATAAAGGTTGCAACTTTGTTCAGCGGAAAAGGAATCCGGGGTGTGTTGGGCGTGGGGTCGCTGATTGAGTGAGCGAAGCGAACGAAAATCAACGTTTGTTAGCCAGTTGCGCAAAAATCTGATTGGTCGGGTTTCCATTTTTGGGGTGGATTTCCATTAGTTGGTGGGTTGCCATCTTACACCATTCTAAGTGGAATAAAATCTAAGTGGAAAATCGTTTAATGGGATAATTGTCTGATATCTGCCTAAATAAAAAAAACTGGAAAACCATCGAAACGGAATATCGTAAATGGATAAGCATATAATGGATAAACGTCTAACTTGACAATAATACAGCTGCGGTTTTTGATGTTATATGTATAGCCACAGCTAGCGAGGCAGGGACATTAGACGAGTTTCCATTATACGAAATTCGGGTTAGACGATTTTCCATTATACGAAATTTATGTTAGACAATTTTCCGTTATACTATTGTACTGTATACGTTCTTCCAAATATGCTATTTTCCAGTTAGATTGCCCCACGCCCCGCACGGACTTCCTCAGTTTAGTAATTAATAATGTTTCTATTTTATAGAAAGCCGCTTGTATTTTGCGCCAAGTTCCTGCGTTACACGCATGCAAATTGAATAGCAATCACATAATTATGCAGTTTCTTGTACCACATTATTTGAATACTTATTTAATTCTACTAGCTACATCTTGAACTCCAGCCTTGCGTACATACGTTTTTCGCAAGTTAGCAAAAGTGATGACTATGACCTTAAAGGACGGATGGCCTTTAAGTTTTATTCTCGTATAAAAATGGGTCCATGCTAAAAGCGTCAGCATCCATTTAATTCATAGTGCAATAATTCCATTAAAATGCTGCGTACTGTCTTGTAGCTGGTAGCTGTGCATGCTGGTCTTTTTGTTATAACTATCAATAGTTTGGTAAGGGATGGAGTGTCTGGACTACTTTTTTTCACACACACACACAGGCAGCACAAGATTAAGTACTGACCCTGTACAGGATGGCACCACATGTAATAAGACCTACATTTGTGTGATTAGGCCTATAATTATGTGAAAGACCTATACTCGTGGGCTTATACCTATATATAGTGTGATAGACCTATATTGGTGGAATTAGGCTTATAATTATGTGTTAAAAATAGTATTTTTGTGGGATTAGGCTTATAATTACGTGATAGACATAGTATTTTTGTGGGATTAGGCCTCTAATTATGTGATAGACTTATATTCATGGGATTTGGCCTATAATGCGGTAGATCTCCATATGTGGGATTAGGCCTACAATTATGTGATATACCTATATTCGTGGGATTAGGCCTATGCGGTAGGCCTCTATTTGTGGGATTAGGCTTATGATTTTGTGAGAGATCTATATTTGTGGGAATGGTACGTGATAGACCTTTCGTGGGATTAGGGTTATAATTATGTGATAGACCTATGTTTGTAGGATTAGGCCTATAATTATGTGATAGCCGTATCTTTGTGGCATTAGGCTTAAAACAGGTTCGTGATATATGAGGGAACGGGGGGGGGTGTCCTGTTCTCCTATATGGGATGGCCCCATCATTTGTTTTTCGTTTTTGTTAATTTACTCTTATAAGACCTAATCAGTGAAAAATTCTTTTCACCCTAGTTTGGCGCCCCTGTTAGTCATTTTCTTTGGGGGAGAAGGTGCCACCACCCCAAAAATGACTAATAGGGGGTACCAATTCGGGTGGCATGTGTGTTTACAGTTACAAAAAAAATCTCTTTTTAAAAATAGCTTTTACTTATTAGGTCCTACAAGTAAATTAGCCAAAAAAAAATACCAAAACAAACATGTCGTCATGATTTATCAGATAGCTGTAACCATTGTCAAAGTCACATATCTTCTTCCCGATGGCCTTAAAGCCCCACCTAAATCCGTGGCAACCCAACCCATGACTGCCACATTTACATTTACATGACCATTTCGAAGCGCTTCAGAGGGATGCGCGTCACGTCCGTGTCGCCTCCGTGGGTCTAGTAAACACCCGTTTGTGTCGCTTTCTCTGTTCGTGGCGCTTTCCCCCAATGCGCTTCACGGAGGTGGTTTCAGAATCCGTATCGCATCGTCTTTGTGCAGCATGTAAACACTCGCAATCGCACTGAGCCGTTGGAGAACGCCTGGTAAAGATGGCGGACATAGTTACGGCCATGTTAAAACGTAAGCAAAAGGACTCACGAGAGCAGGCATGGGCCAAAAAAAAATTACACGTATAGAGAAGACAAAAAAATGCAAGCCATACTATGATGGAGAATGTTTAATAGTTTAAATGAATTCTTCCTGGGCTATGTGCATTGTGAAACTTGTGCATCATTCATCGAATAGGCGAGTGGCAGTAGGACTTCAGCATAATTTTAACTCAGGGTTCCTTATTTACGGGCTTAAAAAAATAGGTCCTCAAAATTAAAAGGGTTCCCAGAAACAGGGGAGGCAAACATGACATAGGAGCGTTAAATTATACATTGCTTCCCTCCACCCATTATTTGTCTATAATTCACATTAGCGAAAAGGGGTTTGGTTCACTTTACCGGGAATTGTTTTACCAACGAGTATTTACCGACACTTAATTTACCGACGGGCTATTTTACCAACAATCATATTACATACATTTATTTTACCTACAAGAATACTTTACCAATCCTGAGTTTAAAACGCACAAGAGTTTTAAAAAATGGGCAGTTCGATGCTATTCAACCGTAGATTCTTCCAAACTTCTTTCCTCTGTCACAAAGAATTCCGGTAGACGTTCAGTTTCAACAAATTTTTTTTTATTAAATATGAAAAAGAATTGAGAACAAGTATTTTAAAGTATTTTATCAAAATTAAAACAAAACAAAAATATGCAGTTAAAAAGACAGTTAAAACTATACATTATTTTTTTTAATGTGAAAAAGAATTAAGAACAAGTATTTTAAGTGAACTTTTAAAATTAAAGCCAGTTAAAATTTGAATAAAATTTGAAGCATTGATATACTTAAAAATACAATTATTTCTGAATTAAAAAATAGATTTATCCATTGTAACCGCAGTATATTGCACTGCAGCAAAATTTGGTCAATAAGGTGTTTTCCCCCCCCCCCCCTTCTACCTCATTCACCGCAGCTTGCTTTGTGCTCCCGTCTTTCCCTTTTCCAAAGTTTTGATATTTCACCACCGTTGCAGAATCCACCAAAATTAATGAACGCTCCATCCTGTCAGCAATTTTTTTTAAACAATTTTGTCAATATAAACAGAGATGGAAACCTATTTGCGTTGCCTTCTGGACTTAAATGTCAGACTGCCTGAGAGGGGAGTTGAACCCACGACCTTTGAAACCAAATGCCGACGTCCTACTGCTGAACCGCGGTAGGACGTAGCATTTGGTTCCACAGGACGTGGGTTCAACTCCCTGATCAGGCAATCTGATATCTAAGTCCAAAAGGCAATGTGAATAAGTTTTCATCTCTGTTTATTTAACCCTTAAAAATATGTACAGAGTAACCATCAAGAGCAGGTGAATACGAAATCACGACGTTTCGGTTCCTAGATCGGAACCGTGTTCAGGTGAAGGGTTAAAACATGTCAAACCACAGAAAAAAGTAAATAAAACAAACAGCAGAACAGGTGGGTCATGGTTCAAATCTTACAGGTCTTAAGAATGTAAGGTACCATACTAAATAAAAAAAATAAAATAAAAAGTCGACACAATTCAAAAGAATATGCCAACAGTCAGTTCCCAACTCACCAAAATCCGCAGGTCATATTTTTATATAATATATATATTTATTTTGACTGCGTAATCTGACCATCATTGACCTGCGGATTTGTGTGAGTTAGACTATTAATTTTTAATTTTTCAATTTTAGTATGGTACCTAACATCCTCAAGACCTGTAAGGATTAGATCCATGACCCACCCGTCGTGCTGTTTGTTTTATCAATTTTTTTCTGTTGTTTGATGTGTTTTAAACCCCTTACTTGAAAACGGTTCCGATCTAGGAACCGAAACGACGTGATTTCGCCGTTCACCTGTACTTGATGGCTACTCTGTATATATTTTTACTTACAAAAGCACTTTTTAGCTTTTTGCTTTTTGTTATTTAATACTTCTCGAGCCTATTTGGCTTTCCGTCCTGTATCATACACGGCGATAGCCGTGTATATATATATGATTGAAGTCCTCTCTCCAGCAAAACTAAAACTATTAATTTCTCCGTTTCTATTCAATATATTTCGACCAAACTTGGCCAGATAGTAGATAGCAACTTTTCCAAACTTTACACCAACTTTTATGCAATTCCGTGCAAGAGTAAACGTAGGAAGCTACACGTAAATTTGAAAACTATTCACGTCTTCTTCTTCTTGCTCTGGTTCTTCTTCTTCTTCTTCTTGGCTGACACGGTTTCAGTAAAAACTACTGCACCTACCTAAAATCTGAAACATGATCTAAGCCAGAAATTTCCCTGGGCTTCAACCTTACAGAGACCACTTTTTCAAATGGTCGATCCATTCCGGAGTTACAGGACCCTAAACTATCATTTTGATTGTTTTACATTGTTTTTACCATTGTATTTAGGGAACAATGCCACTCAGCAAATTCCAGATCCATTCTTCGTGCATGCAACAATCGACTGCATGCATATACCTTTATAGCGCGACACCATAGCCGTAAAAAAGGTACACGGACTACAAACAAAAACGTCAAGTGTGCCGTAAAAAAGGGGTTATATGATTGAAGTTTCATTTTACTTGTTAAAATGTACACGGATAAAAATTGGTGATTTTTAATTGAAATATTCAAATGTATACAATTCAGAAAATTGCATCTGTTTAAGTACTGTTGTGCTTTACCAATCATATACGTTACGTAACGCACAGCAGCACTTAAACAGATGCAATTTTCTGAATTGTACATTTGATTATTTCAATTAAAAATCACCAATTTTTATCCGTGTACATTTTAACAAGTAAAATGAAACTATAATCATATAACCCCCTTGTTTACGGCACACTTGACGATTTTGTTTGTAATAAGATATATGTAAAGTACGGTATTTCAGTGTCTAATGATTTTATATATTGTTTTAAATGGCTTTAATTTGATAATGTACTTTAAAATACTTGTTCTTAATTATTTTTCGTGATTTTCGCTTTTTAAAGAATACAATGTTGATGCTGTAAACATCGAAGTATGTTTACATGTTTTAAAAATCCAGTGCGCTTTGGTTTTTTTTTTTTTTTTTGGCTGCATCATTAATTTCAACTGTAATGTTCGGTAAAATAAATTAAAAAAAATAAATAAGGCCTACTAAAATTGCACGAATAAACACAATGGTCACCACAACGTTTCAGGATTTAATTCATCCCGTTGTCAAGTCCTTAAAGAGTGAGGAAAACACATAGTCAAAGTCATGGAACACTATAATTAAAATGTTTTAAAAAATAAATTAAAAACATGAACAGGAATGTTTAGCAACCTGGCCAGGACAGGTAGCAAAAGCATGCCCCCCCCCCCCTCCCCGACCTCTCACCTGCATATTTACTGCAAATTCTAGTAGGCTATATTCTTTGCTATCTTGCTTTCAGCTAAGATTAGGGTTAAATGAATGTCGGTAAAGTGCTCTTTCGGTAAAATGATTATCGGTAAAACGATAGTGTCTGTTAAACGATCGTGTCGGTATAGTAAGTTCCGATAAATTGATTGTCGGTCAAAAGATCGTGTCGGTAACGTAGCCTAAGGGCGCCTTTAGCAGCGACTCGCCTTTGCATTCTCGCAGCTAGAACTCAATCGCGATGGCAAAGGTGACATTGCCATGGTAACAACGCTAAATGGATTAGCTAAATCCGACATCGTTTAAGTAAATACTTGCAGTCTTATAATCCGTGCCAATAATATAAAGAATTCCTCATGACGAAACAATTTTCCCAAACGCTTTTGAACTCACGTTATTTGCTGTTTTCGTTGCGAGGCGGCAGACATAAAACCGCCACCATGTTGGAATTTGTGGTGATTTCTAGCTTCTAACTACGAGAATGCGAAAGCGAGTGGTCGTGTAAAAGTGCCCTTAGTGTCGGTAAAATGAACGGCACTCGCGAAAAGTTACTAGAAGCAATATTTAGGCACCTGGGAAGGTCGAAACTGGACCAATTACGGAGAGTAATTTTTTTTTTTTTACAACAAAGAGTATTCGAACAAAGCGTGGATTCCCAAGCTTTTTTATTTTATTTTTGTAATTAATTTCTTTGAGCCTTAAGTCAGCCGAAGCAATTTAATGCTCGTGTGGCTGAACCGGCTCAATTTTGAACATTACCAGACTTTTTAAGAAGAAGAAATATCTGGTAAAGGGAGGAGACAACCCCGGGATTTGAACCGGGAAACCTCCGACCGTCATAGAAGGCCTAAAGATTGGCCAGAATAGTTCCCATAGCCTCTGAAGGAGCATGGTAGCCTGGCTACCCTGGCCGGGACTTTGCCAAGATTCCCTTTCCAGGGGTTCAACCAGATCCGCAAACCTCCAGCAATCAGGCTGAGCTCACTCACCGCTCAGCCACGATAACCACCTACAGATATGATTTGCTGACCCAGGATAGAATATATAGGTAGTGCCACCCTTTCTCTGACAACGCTAAACATTCGGATAAAAGAAGTATCTGCTTTCATCGATTTACGCCAGAGGGCGCTGTCGTCAAGTAACAGGAAGTGCAAAGCATCTTCGGGATCAAAACTATTTAGCGTCATTAAAACAAATTGATCACGATAAGAATACAAAATTAATCGCTTAGAAATACATCATAAGTCAGATTAGAACATTAAAATAATTTTAAGAAAGATCAGAACTGGCTGATCAAGTTTTATTTGTTTTAAATCCAACATTCAGAGTTTTAAAAACGGGTTGTTGTTACGAGTGGAGCTAAGTATAACGCATGCCATTCAGGCTGACGCTTCTTCTGTGGTTCACGTTTATTGTAACGAATATATACGGTTTGAATCGAACACAGAATAGGTTTTTCAATTTCGGATGTTGCCCACGGACGAGTATTTCGTCAATTTCCGTAGGTATTGTCGCTATTACCATGGTTAGCATGGTAACGATGTCGCCATTTTTTATTTCAAGTTTCGCCTCCTACGAGCACCTGACACGTGCTGCATGCGGGCCATAATGAAAGCAGGTATTATTTTATGTGTTCAGAAAAGCATCGCTACCAATTAGTATACCCTGGGCTGAGATAACATTGCCCCCCCCCCCCCCCCCGTAGCATATTACATATGCAATTTCTCAAGAGTGTCTATCCAACCATAGCAACTATCAGGAGTATTTTTGAAGTAATATTTTTAACGAATACCACCAAGAAAATTGAAATGAAATCAAACAGGGATGTAAGTACCGACATTTTACTGTAGAAATGTTACAAGCTAACGTACAGTACGTGTTACAGGTCATAATTTCGTTGCGTACGTAACTTTAAAAACCATACCACCACATACTTGAAGTGCGTAAGGATACAGGGCTGCAGTTACGAGAGACAAGAACTAAGAGTCCCAGATGCTGCAACGGAAGCTTTTTTATTTGAATACGCACTTACTATGTCATGTCTTTGACAGTCCATCTTTACGCACAATTTAGCATTTCACTTGGACTTTACGTGGACACAGTCATAACTTCAATCGCAAGACAGTCCTTTGCATACCATCAGTTATGAAATTTCATATGGTTGATACAATGTTGACTTCTAACTGTATGAACTTTGTTGACTTTGATGGCCAGTCATAGATGGAATGGTTCAGCACATATCTATGTGTTGATTACTTAATTTTACTAGTCCAAATGATACATATGCTGGTGACTGCTTCGAATCGTTGACATTGCCTGCTGAACGGCTTTGCCTTTAACCGTTGTTGCTCTGCTGGCTGGAAGAGTAATCCTTTTGGGCATTCCCTGATGACGTCAGGTTGCTGCGACTGTCCGTTCTTTGCCTTGACTGCTGCTTATGTTTCTTGCCGTAGAGAAACGCACCACCTCCAATGGCTGCCACTAGAACCAAAACACCAACTACTATTCCTGCAATGGCACCTCCTGATAGACCACCTCCGTTGGAGGAAGGAGGACCATCCGTGCTTCTGGTATGGGGATCTAATTCACCCTTCACAATGTAGCCATTCAGTCCACTCAATCCAGCATCTTCCAGTTCTTCTACAGTTGTGGCATTTTTCCAAGAATCTGTCAAATTGTAGCGATACCACACCACGCTACTCATCTTATCTACAAGGACTATTAGCGACTCCGACGTTGTGTTTGTGTTTGGCTTGTCCGTGTATGGTGGCCTAACGAGCAGAGGCAAGTGCTGGTCTTTGACGCTTCCGGCTCCAATGCAGTAGAAAACATTGGCTGAAATGTTGTCAGTGGCAGCTGTATGCTGGCTGTAGCCGGTGGGACAACGGTGTTGCCATTCTGATGATTCCAGTTTGCGATCCTCTGGGTTGACTAGTGGATTTCCCTTAAATGAACTGAAGAATCCGCCAAAAGGAACAGCGAAACTAGAAGCTTCAGGGTCCGTGCTTATGCACACGTGCATTTCGTCCAACTGAAGAGCCATGAAATGCACCGGGCAATTCGTTCCACCGGTAACAGGGTTGACACGTTTTGAGGTATAGAGCCCACCGAATGCAGCACCAGAGCTCGCTGCAGCTGTTGCATCAGGAGTAAGAGCACACCAGTGTAATTTGGAAGCATAAATTGGTGGATGCATGAGGCACTGCGCTTCACAATACATATCATTAGAACATAGTTCTGCGCACTGACTGTGATCCAGTACAACAATTTTGATACGGAGTTCTACAGGTGAGTAATCGTTAGGACATCCTAAATCTCCTGTTACTGGATTAGGAACATTGAATCCTAACTTTTGGCAACCTTCGTAGTAATCTAAATTCTCACACTTCTGGAACATTCCACCGAAAGAATAATTTCTGGCTGGTCCCTCGCAAGTCCCATCATCTTTGTTGGCCATGAAGACGAAATTAGGTGATGTCTTATCCATACATCCGAAGTGAGTGTTATGAACGTAATAGCGATCGATGGCCTTTTTAATTTCTTCCTGTAAGTTCTTTAAATCAGAAGATGAAATTTTTGGAAAAGATTCAGCAGTGAGTGCATCAGAGATAAATGATCCAAACCGATCGACTGTCGCAGATTGGTTATCAACTGTATCTTTCCAGCTATCAATGTCAAATGGGTATTGCGCAATGCCACCGGAGGCTTCAGTGAAAGTAGAAACCGTTGAATTTTCGTATTCCATTACCAGATTTTCTAAATTTTTGTCATTAGTCTTGTCTTTTCCTTGGAAACGACGCTCGAATATCGTTTCAGCAGCGACTTTAAGCTTACTTTCTTCAATTACTTCTTTTTTATCAATCACTGATGCCTGGATGCTATCTTCTTTTATGACCAGTCCACCAACAAAAATCGAATTGATGAAGTGAGTGCCAAATTTACCAACGAGGTAATCTGCATAGTAACTGGTGAGAGTGGAATCATTACTGGGGAAAGAATCCACAATATCTTCGACGGCTGCTCTAAATTCGTCTGTGAGAGGCAAGCGTTGCGGTAATGTAGCTTCATAAGTAAGCTGTCGATATTCTACACGAACAGTTATCGCATCTTTTGTGTTCTGCTGGGTCTTCGTTCTTTGGTACTCTGTCGAAAACGAACCACTAATGGTTTCATTCTGTTGTAGATTTTTATCTTTAGTAAGGGATTTTGTTCCAGCCGGGTAGAACTCTTCCATCTTTTCGAATACAATCGAAGTGATGGGTCCATCACTAGAATGGGATACCGTCACTATCACTCCATCAGGAACCAAAAGCTTTCCATCTAACGATGTTTTACATTCCGAATAATTAAACTGAACGATGTTACTTACAGTTCTGGATTCGAGGTTATCCCATCCTTGACCGGGCAACACTTGCAACACTTTCAGATCTTCCCCACAATGTCGCGGGTCTTCAATCGGAAACACAAATGTTGAATTGTCATTGTCCGAACTACTGCCTGTTGTAGTCTCTTCTGCTGTAAAGTTTCCAGCCGTGACAACTTCATTTGCCTCCAGTTGTACGACGAAGGCACAAACCAGACATAATAGAAAGGTAGACTTCTTGGGGGAAATCATGCCGATGTTTTACTGCAGACAAGCGGGCAAGGATGCGCCTCAAAGACGGGGTTTGGCAGATTTGCAAAGAGATCATGTGCACACTCGTTCTTATACACAATCGGAAAATTATCAGTTCCAGATGAGATAATGATCGACGTCAACAGGTTTCGTGAACCGTTCTCGCAATTATCACGTGCGAAATATCTATTATCTGTAGCCGTCTTTTGAAAAATTCTATTGTTCTCACAGAGTCAAAAAATTGATTGCACACTTAAGCACGTAGCAACAGCAAAAACTACTGCAGTTCAGTTTTCATGTTGTTTTTAAAACACGTTCAAAAAGCAATTGACGTGAAGCAGTTTTGAGTGTCTTAATCCTTATGCCTGTTTTACACTCTTAAAACCAGAAAGAATGATTGGAATCTGTTGCACAAAAGACTTTATGAAATATAAACAAGAATTT
>JAHWFP010220603.1:0-13369 GCA_023313725.1 Lithobius niger | reverse complement strand
ACAATTTCAAGACGACGACTTGATCATGGGAGGAAAAAAGTACGAAGGGATGGACGATTTGTGGCAATTGGTTATGTTGAAAAATCCTACTAAACCACCGGACGGAGATGCCAGCCTCCTGAACTACCACGATATTCTGAAGAGGAGTAAATCCATATATGACAACAACGACGACAATACGAGAGACTAAAGACTAAAGTCCAGCGCCGGTTTCAAGTACACGACTTTTATAAAACCTGTTCGGGGCAGACCTGCCGAGGTTGTAGGGAAAGGATACCGGTTCTATAGAGATCCGAATGACTTGTGCGAAAGACTGAAGCTCCTCAGAGCCTCTACAGAGGCTGGCAATAATTCTCTGGACGAAGAATTCGTGCACATTTTCACAAATGTGGAGCAAAGCATTGCTGTCTGACGGAGATTACCGAAAACTGATCGGTGAATTCGGTAGATGTTAACTAATGTATTAAACTGAGAATATCTCTCGTTTTTTTCGTCAGAAAAAAACCGACTTTGTCACTGCTTTTGCTTCTCCACTGATATTGGAAGGTGCCCACGAATTGGCTCTAGTCAATCTGGAAACTTACAACTCAATTCCTAACGTTATACAGGACGTGACCGACTCTTTCACTTACAGCGCAGACAGCGGTAACACCTGGATTAAAATCGTCGTCTCAGAAGGTTGTTATGAATTAGACGAAATTGTAAAAATCATTTACAGAAAACTGAAAGATAACAAGCACTGGAATGACTCAGAAAACGTGCCTTACATTCTCATCGAAGGAACTTTAAACACTCTGAAGTGCGAACTGAACATTACCGACCAGAGACTGAAGGTCGACTTTTCTGAGCAAACTAGTTTAGCAAAGATTTTCGGTTTCGAAGCCAATATTTTAAACGTGAATAGCATACTGGTTCATTGCGATTTGGTCTCTGGTTCATACGTAGACGGAACGAACCAACCGACTCTCAACTCGTTTTTCCCCAACGTCTCCCCGGGATATAAAGTGGTTTCTTCGCTTCACAATCTGATATATCTGCCCGTTACTAAAAACGTGGTTTACTCTATTAGAATTTGGTTGACCGACCAAGCCAACAGGCCTGTTAATTTGAGAAGTGATACATTAACTATGAGACTACACTTACAAAAAAAATAAAAAAACCTAAAATGTTGAAATTTAATAAGAATATTATTAAACCGACTGTTCCCAGTCTACCTTTAGCTAAAGAACCAATCGTCCACAACCAATTTGGAGGCTCTTATAAGAGAGAAACATTGCCACGAGCGAAAGGGGGGAACAACGAGACTTTCAGAGCTAGAAGGCGACAATTTCTGAGTCCTGAAAACGTCAAATTCATAGACAGTCTCATCAGTGCCTAAAGATGGAGAGCAATGAGGAATATCTGAACCTTACAGAACCATTCATCCTGGACGAATCAGTCGTCAGTTACAATTATCACGAGTACGGGCCAATAGTGGGTACGAACGTGAATACTCCCAACAGCGAAATCAGAATTACGGTTCATAACCAAGATTTATTCACCCACCCGCACAAAAGCTACATTCACGTGAAAGGTGTTCTTGTCAAGAGTTCCGACATTTCGGCATACGCCATGACAGATAAAATTGCTTTGTTGAATAACGCTGCCGCATATTTATTTAGCATGATACAATATAAAATAGGCAACAAGACAGTCAACCAATTAAATATGCCCGGTTTTGCAAGCACCATTAAAGACTTAGAAAGTTACTATCTGGAGCAGCAGGCGGAATTGACCAATAGAGGATGGATTTTGGCCTCCCATAATGCATCTTCAACAGACGATACTACGAATTTGATTCTGAAACACAAAAGAGACGTGCTCTTTGCCCGCAACCCGAAAGGCAGTTTTTCCTTCGCCGTGCCATTGTCCCACTTACTGGGCTTTTGCGAAGACTATACGAAAATTGTATATGCTTGTCAATAAACGCTGGTGCTTACTCGATCGTCGGACGATAATGCTATATTCAGAGCGTCGGGGGTTGATGCCGGCAAGATAGTCTTAGAACAAATAACTTGGTTCCTCCCGCACGTGACTCCCTCCGATGGTCAAAAAAACAAACTATACGCCATGGTGGATTCTGGCATCAGCGTCCCCCTCGCATTCAGACACTGGTACGCTGACCAGTTAGACCTTCCCACCTCGACAAGTCTGGTTGAGTGCCATCGGTGGTTTAGCTGGAGCAGCATCTGGAATCTCCAGAGCCGTCAACTCGGCCAGGAATAACGCCAGGCTTGGAAATTGATCACCACCAGTTCTGTTCAACGCCCAAGGTGGATAGTAATAGGTTTTCAAACTGCTAGAGACAACGATGCGAAAAAAAATCCGGCAGTCTTCGATCACTGTAACTTTACAGACGTCCACGTAACGCTCAATTCCGAACGTTACCCTTTTCTCGATTTAAATTAAAATTTTCCGCAAGGTAACATTTCTAACTTGTATCAAATGATCGTAGATTTTAGGAAGCAGTACTATGGGTTGGGGTCCGGATCGTCCGGACTAGCTTATGAAGTCAATATGTTCTCGAAGAATTATCCTTTGGTTGCACTGGACGTTTCAAAGCAGTCAGAGAGATTGTCCTCGTCAGTTATAGATTTACAAGTAAAAATTCGCTTCGGGGCTGCCGTCCCACAAAATACGAAAGCTTTAGCATTGGTCATTAGCGACTGAATAATGTATTTGAAATTGGACAGGAGTAAAGTCGAGGTTTTGGTATGATGCTTGATGCTTTATTTTTTTTTTCATAAAGAGGAAAAAATCATGTACAAAAACGTAGCAGTCCCTTTGACTCCCCATCAAAAGCAAAAAATGTTAAAACACGTCAAAGCTGGCAAAGTTCCTTCTTTCCGCCTTTCCAATTCTCAGCTAAAGAGAGGGAACATGACGCTTCCACTCACTAAAATGCAACACGGTAAAGTATTGAAGGCTCGCAAGGCAGGTCGAGGACTGAGCTTGAAACTTTCTCGTAATCAAACTGGCGGCATAATTCCTCTCCTACCCGCCCTGGCGGGGTTGAGTGCCATCAGTGGTTTAGCTGGAGCAGCATCTGGAATCTCCAGAGCCGTCAACTCAGCCAGGAATAACGCCAGGCTGCTGCAAGAATTGAAACGGCATAATGCCGCCATGGAGGCGCTCGCCATATATAGATAGAAGGGAGCCGGACTTAAAAAACTTAAAAAAAAGACGTCACAAAAAAGAAAAGCTACCAAAAACCAAAACCCTGGACGAGGTTTTTATCTCAAGCACGTGTTCCATTAAACAGGGCTCTGACTAACATAGATTTAAACAGATATGCCGAAAAATTAGGCGTTACCAATTACAGAGGGACGTTCAGTAAAGACCTCCTTCTTCAACGTCTGCGGCGGAATGGAGAGAGTGGCATAGTCAATTTATAAGACTCCCCAGCTCCAGGAAGCCACTGGGTGTGTTATTTCAGTCGAGGGCCCAGCTGCTGTTTTTATTTCGATTCTTTTGGTTTAAAAGCTCCTCTAGAGATCAAAAGATATCTCGGTGGTAACTTCCTATCCAACCACCGACGTATCCAAGATTCTAGAGAGGTACTGTGTGGCCAGTATTGCTTGTACGTAATTCAACGTTTGTTCCAGGGTGAAAACTTTTTCAAATTATCCATAATTTGAAGAAAAAAATATGAGCTTCGTCGATAAATTTGGTAGCTCTGCAAAACGGATCAAAACGGCATCGCATAATGGAGATTTCTTGAGCGGACCAGACACTGATTTTAATGCCAGGCAGAAGAGAATTACCAACCTAGCCCCACCTATTTCTGACTCAGATGCTGCTACCGTTACATTCGTTAAAAACGCACTTGGTTTCTCCAAAACTGCAGAAGGCAATTAGAGTTTAGCTGGAAACAGAATAGTTGATTTGGGGGCTCCCACCAGTCAAAACGAAGCAGTCACTCTAGGCTACCTGAAATCTGAAAATAGGTTTTAGCAAAGATTTCGATGGAAATTTAAGCTTGGCTGACAAGAAATTAGTAAATTTGGGTCAGCCATCCAGTGACGGCGATGCAGCGACCAAGAAATAAGTAGACAGACAAGTAAATCGGATTAGGTGGGAATTACGATTTCTCAGGCGCGTCTACTGTTTTCGTTCGAATTTAGAAACGAGAGATAATAGCCCTTGCATCACGAATCAATATTCAATTCCAAGTGGGTTTGCAGGTCGGAGCTACTTCGATTAAGACCATTCATAAAATTGCTGGTGAGGCAGCCACCGTGGTCAGCTTCGACAGGACGCCAATAGAACTGCAAATTGGGAACACGATTTTGGTCTCCAATTCAGGAGTCATTCCGACTGGGCACCATTTGTTAGAGGTACATTGCGAAGTTGAAAGATAAGAGCATAAAAAAACCAAAAATAAAATTAATACCTCTTATTATTAAAGACCGTAAGTAACCAATTTGAGTGACGATAATGTTTTCGCCCTGGGCCCTCACGCCACTGTTCAAGTCACTTCATTCGGAGAAAATGCTGTTGTCAACTTCACGTCGGGCCAGTCCCAAATTGATTTGAATGCTCACGAGTGGGAAGTCTTGTTAAAAAATCACGGCGATTTAAATCAAGAAAGTTTGAAACGTAGGGCCAACAAAGGTCATTTTGGCGGAGACGACGATGAAAATGCGGCCTTGGGTGCTATTGAACAGATTCAAAATGTGATTCAGTTGTTCCTAAGTCCATCAACGAAAGCTGTTTTAATCCATCATTTCAATAAGATGTTGGTTAATGCTCTCGATTCTATGTTTCACGCAGTGCGTCTTGGAGAAAATAAATGACTTAGGATAAAATGTAACGGCGACGCTACTCGACTCGTGTTCTACACTTTCGATTGGAACATGATTCCGATAACCCAATGCGAAATGAATTTTGCGGAATGGACCTCGCTCCTCCAAAACATCCCGGAAATCATTGAAATTCTTAAGAATCCCTTGGACGTAATTCAACAACGGTAAGGCTGTGGTGCTTTGCTGCAATCCGCAGATTAATAAAACCAAAATTTATTTTTAACACTTTACACCTGTACCCAAATCGGAAAAAAATTGGGAAATTTTTATTTTTGACACGGCAGATCGATAGGGGAGGTCCAAATTCCGAAGAATATTGATTTTGGTGGAATTCTGACCATATTTTGAAAAATTAAAAATGGCCGCCGATATCTAAGAGAAAATGAGAAACTTGGCTAAAATTAATGTTTTCTTTCTTTTTTTTGGCTGTAGAAAATTAATGTCTTCTTTCTTTTTATTTTGGCTGCAGTATGGGGGAACATTGATTAACGAGAAAATTATAAACAAGTAAAGACTTGTGATTCAGCCTTTCGTTTTATTAATTTTTCGTTTGATTTTATTTGTGACCAATAGATGGTACTCTATGTTCAGTGATAGAAATTGTTGCTGAGACTTGTTTGATTTGATTTTACTATAGTTTAATTTAGTAGATTTCTGGCTACTTCTGATGCCACTGGCAAAAGTTGTGTTGCTTGGCTGGCGGTTTTTGAACTAAGGAGGAACCGCACCAGATACAGATGTGCTGTATATGGCGTTTTAAATGGCTTTGCAAAGGCACTTTTCGTTCAACGGAATTCTAAACTTAAATTTTCTGTTTTACTAAATCTACGAAAAGTGCTTTTGCAAAGCCATTTAAAACGCCACAAACAGCACATCTCTATCTGGTGCGGTTCAGAAGTTATTGACCACTGCCTCCCCCCCCCCCCCTCATAGGTTTAGGCCTAAAAATGTGTCATGCTGGTTTCACTAAAATATATCGCTTTGGCGTAGTAATGTGTTGTTTTGGGCAGGGTACGAAGCATATGAGAAATTAATCTTCGTGGATTAATTTTTACCCAAAATGCTTCCAAAAAAAACTTTATTAGTGGGGGAAAAATAAACAAAGTGTTTTTGTGTTTGCATAAAAGCTATTGCATATTTCATACTTACAAATTAGTATTTGTATACTATACTTAAAAAATTTTTTCAAGTGCCCATTGATGGTGCGTTCATATTTTCAAGGTCATTTCGACAAAAACCACTTCACGTCGACCAGAGAAATTTGGAATTTTTTTGGGGAAAATTGTCTTTCTGTCTCTGGCCAGCGAATCGTTGGAAAGTGGAAACCACACACGCCAATTCTCAAATCGAAGACTAAATTTGAGAATGGATTGAATTGTGTGGTTTTTTAAAATTTTATACACAAAACCGAAACAATTCTGTGCTGTATGAGTACTAGGAAATTAGCTCACCGGGCCCCAGCAATAATTAGCATTAACGCCGAAGTGCTAAATCCTTTCCTTGCCACAGAAACAAAACGATAGACAAAACACACACATGAAACAAATACCACGTAAGCAATCCGTGTATTTCGTTATAACAAAACAGTCTAGCCACTAATTTCATTATAAGTAGATACACGAACGGCCAACGGGGGATTCTGACTAACAATGCATTCAGAGAAGGCAATAAGAGCGATATTTGTCTAGGCTAGTAGAAAACATCGCTTTTATTGCGTTTCGTTCTGCAAAATTAGTCAGTGGTAATGGGAGAGGGACAAAAAGCAAGCTGTTGAAGTAACCGGTAAGCTGTCGTAGTAACCAGGGAGTAAAGTGACTCGAGAAGTATGAATGCGATTTGCTCGTCAATTCTAAATACGGGTCGACAGGTTATCATGAAGCAAGCAGAATAGTAAGTGCAATGAACCAATAATCGCAGATAAATGAATAATCGTAGATAAATCAATAATCGCAGACGAATAAATAATCGCAGATAAATCAATCGCAGACAAATCAATAATCGCAGATGAATGAATAATCGTAGACGAATAAATAATCGCAGATAAATCAATAATCGCAAACAAATCAATAATCGCAGACAAACTTGGTAATGGTGTACATTTTACTGTATAGACGGCGGCGATTTTGTATAACGTGGTCTAGTCGAGTCAATGAGAACGAGCAGCATTAAATGGTTTGCGAGCTCTCGATAACGTTAATCGCATCATAGCTCAAGAGTATTTACTCCCCAGAACTTACCGATTGCAGTGTCAGCCTAAAAATGGATCAATGTACTACAAGTTGTTGTCGATAGCGCAAAAACAGGACATCCTTTAACGTCAATGCAACACTGCAGGCACACATCACGCAGGAAACACGACAATGCTAGGAAAACGCAACTTGGCCTGTTAGCAATTTATTCCACGCTTCATTTAGCTTTTGCACCATAAATGCTTTTCCTCATTGTGTCGCATGCAATACTGGCATTGATGTCACGCTCCAATTGACTCGAGCCAGAAATTTAATTGAACAGTTTGTCGTTATTTCATTTACTAGCAGGATATTCGTATAAAGAGCATCCTTCAGTAGTCTATGTACCGTTTCATGATCTAAGCGTATGCAGTTGTCTTCGTTTTTTTTTAATTTTCAAAATTTTATTTTTATAGCTGACGAAATGTACATTACCTGTTTTATAGCAGTTTCACTCCTTTTAGAGAGTTAATGAAAATTTTTTAAAGGAAAAATAAATCTAGTAAAAGGAGAATCAAAGCAAAATAAACGCTTCGGACTGCCTCTGTATGGGGGCAGCACGACCGACCGGTAAAAAAAATTTTCATTCATGATGACTACAGCTCCTTGTAGGTAGGTATCGTCTACTTCGAAAAAGTTTTCGTTGAAGGCAGACCCGGTGTTGTAGTAGGTCTGTTTGGGTAGCCCTGGCTTCGATAACAATGGAATACAATGGGTTTTTTGGCCAGTCCGTCGTCCTAGTACTTTGCATCTACTCACAGTAATCGTCCGCAAGCGAAGCTAAGTTCAAAACAGATTCTTGTTTACCCTTATCAATAAGCCATACCCTTATCGGACTTGGTACCTTATTCAAAAAAATCTTCTATTAAAGGAACATAAATCCCTGTTGGCTTTCCTGCATGACTCAGTTTAGCGACATTAGTTCAAACGTATGTAATTGTTGCCAATACATTCATTTTCTTGTTTTTTCTTGCGTGCGAGGTAATTTGGCGACATTAACTCTAACCTGTGTAAATGATGCCAACTGCACTTTCATCGGGTCGTACGATATACCAGAAGGATTTATGTCGTTTTAATAGCTTCTGGAACAATTTTTGGAAAGAATCCCCACAATCTAGTTCCTTAACCCATTCAGTACCCAGTGTTATCAAAGTGTGAGAAAATCTAAGTACGTTTGTTTATCCGTTTTTTGGGCTGATCTAAACTGGTAATGTAAACAATGCTCTGTAACATTAAATCTTACTTTACGAGCTTTCACACAAAAATCAAACTTAGCAAATTCGTCATCAGAAAGACGCATGAGTGTTTCCCGCACTTTCCCTGCTAACAAAGATAACAATCTGAAAGGCCACTCTTCTTTCTTAAAGCCCATCCTATCACAAATTCTAGTGAAACCCGACAAGAAAACTAATATGTTGTTTTCCTTCTCCCTGAAGGGTTGGTACAACTTCGACATGTCATAACGTTTTTCTTGTTGTACAGACTCTGTTTTTACCTTTAATTGTTCTTGCTTAAAGGACAACTATATTGCCGGAACTTCATCATTATGCTTCCTAGCATTTTCGCTAATACGCAGCTCATGCTCCTCTTTCTCCCTCGTTAATCTATCTTCTCTCTCCCACTTCTCCCGTTCAAGTTCCTCCTTACGATCCAATCTGTCTCTTTCTATAGCTTATTTTTTACTTTCAAGCTCATCTTGTTTAGCTAACCTTTCCCGTTCTAGCTCTGCCTCCCTTGCAAATTTTTCACTTTCAATTCTTTATTGCCTAGCCAATTTCTCCCTTTCAAATTTTACCTTCCTTTCTTTTAACTCTTTTTCCCTCTTTAATTTTTCTCTGGCTAATTCATCCTCCCTCTCCCTTACTTCTTTTTCTCTTGCTAAATTTTCCTCTTGCTAATTCGTTCTCCCTCTCCCTTAAAGCATCTTCCCTTGCTAATTTTTCTCGTGCTTATTCGTCCTCCCTCTCCCGTATAGCATCTTCCCTTTTTAATATTTCTTTCTCTACACTTAACCTTTCCCTCTCTAATTCAGTCTCTAAATATTATTTAACCTTTCCTTTTCTTCATTTTTTACCCTTTTTGCCTCTTCTACAGTATTAATAGCTTCTGCCATATCACCCACCAACAAAGTTCCTCCCTCCAACCCACCTTTAAACATAGCCAGAATTTCACTTTTTCGCTTAGGCACATGCAACCCTAATTCCTCGCATACAGCTTTCAAATCAACCACAGTTTCATCACTACTGTAAAATTACTTAATTACCTAAGTAACCAACAATCAAAAAAATAGCACCAACACGCACAACATTTTCCGCAAGCTTTGAACAACACTTTTTCCTCTAACGCCCTAATTCCAAGGTGTAAAAAAAAGTTTGCCACAGTTCACTTGTTGCCGCGTTGTGGAGACGTTGTCAAGAAGACTTCTACATCGAAACTGACGAACCCAGGCTTGCACTAATGATGACTTCAAACACTATTTCGCGTCTTCCTTTAACGGAATTCACCAAAATTGTTCTTCTCCCACAACGAAGTACAGCATTACCGCCCATTCTCGCTGATAGGAATGTTTTCCGTCCCTCGTCCAGTCGCAATCCTGTCTGTCAGCACAGCTTTTCCGTCTCTTGACTCGTCTTTTTTGAACAGCAGGAAGCCCCTTGAATCTTCCTCCCACGCTGGTTGCCGCCAAAGTCGAAATTCTGCCATGGAAAATAAACCCATTGAGTTGGAGAAGCTCGCCACTGCCATCTAAGTTGACATGACCGCCGACTTTCGATGCAGCTGTGTCCCTTTAACGTGAAAGTCCGGATGCAAGCCTATTGATGCAGCATGCTGGCCGTGGAAATCCGAACAAATTGCTGCCACCAATATAATTTCAAGGGTTCACTGCAGACTTATTAAATTCAAACTTCTTTACTTTATCCTTAGACATAACGCATTTTACGAAAATAGACATTTAACAATCCGCACATGAATCGAGAAATTGTCCAACAAGACAGTTCGTTCTAAGAGTTCCGTCCTTGTTGCGTGCTTGTTGGAAAAGACTTCTTTTGGCGCCAAACCTACTTCATTATAAGGGCTTGTTCCCGCCAAAATATAGAAACACTTTCACAAAAGGACGCACGTGTCACGCACGTTATTGTAAATGTCGCCAAAAACCAGCTTCTGTACTTGGCAAATGTTTCTTTCGAGCGTTCGAATAGAACAACGTAATTAGCCCTAATTACAGTCATTAGGTTATTACAAACAAGCCAGCAAGCAAGAGATGGCAACTTTACAGAGTGGTAAAGATAACAATGGGGCTGTAGGACCCAGGGAGGCATGGAACGCGATCAGATATCTCTCAGTATAACTGAGGTTACTCGGCAAGTCGTAACTCACGATGTGAAAATGAGAAAATCAGGAACGGATTAATGGTCCTTACTTATTTATTTCTCCACATTAGTGATGGGTTATTTTACTTACGCACGCTGTTGCGTCATCGTTTTCCCATTCGCTTGTACACACTATCGACAGCAAAAGCTCGTAACGAAAAAAAATTACCGTTTTTCTTTCTTTTAAATGCTTCCACGTCATCTTGGATCATTAAGATGCGGTTGACGGGCTTAGGCATTGAACAGAAGTGAAACTAGGCTTCTTAATCAGTCTTTCTGCATCAGCCATTTTAGGCCTACTGTAATGGCGGCCTTAAACATGGTGTGGAGAGAAAAACGGTCTTCTCTCGGCAAGAGTTTTTGAAAGGAAAAAAAGTTAGCAAGGGAAAAGGAGAAGGTGACGCAACAAGGGCGACGTGTATTACAACAGTGAGCAGGGTACCAAAGTGGGGTGAAAATGTGGTTTTCGTCCTATCGGCTACAAAGCTGGATACATTATAGTACGGCGTACGTCACATAAAATTTACGACGAACTATAACAATGAATTACTCGAAACTATTCGGGCTCTGGTCAGAGACTTAAAAGCATTCTTACAACCATTCACTTGAGTGAATTAAAAATGAGTGAAAGGCATTTTTAGGTTTACGTTACAGCAAACATTTATGGAGTTGCGGTTTAATTATAAACAACATCAAGCCTCACGGATCAGGCGTAGTGTACCCTCGGGAGCACACAAAAGTGTATTAAAGTGAGGTTATGTACTAAGGAAGTGCTTAGGTAGGTATCACTTCCGACAAGTTGGGGCAAACTTGCCTAAATGATCATTTTGGCTTATTTTCAATGCTACATTATTCCCACAATTTTTAACAAAAATAAAATTCTTTGTAATCACGGTATGCTAACGAAGTTTCTGATAGAATCGAATGAGGTAATCTAAAAAATTATGTTTTAAAACGGTCAAGTCATCATTTGCCTTTTTTGTCGTTACGCCCATTGCCCTACAATGTTAAACGTGAAGGTCCCTGGGGTACCTCAAGACATGACTCGAGAGTGATGAAATTTTTTGTGCATGATAGTGATACCCAAGAGACACTTTTCCACACCCTGCCAAAGAAAGAATTCCCAAAACAGGTTTCTACACTCCATCCCAAACAACACCGTGTTAAGGATGAGTTCAAAGTGAATGTAAAATCGTGTTGTTTAGCCACCCTAACCTAACGCAATGTTCACAATCGTTATGGAAGTACGTAGATGTAGATGGGATAAAAGAGCCCAATAAACAGAACGAACGCTTGCGTTTTCTAAAGGTATCATACATAGCAAAGAAAACAACAGAGCTTGACACATGATAGTTAAGTATGGTAAAACTCGGACCAACAATGCTGTGCACAAACATGGGAAAAGACTACACAATTACCCATTGAAGAAGCCGTATCTGTGCAACTCGCAGATGAGAACAGGGCCCATCATAAGAATAACTCTTTAGCCTCAAGCCCATGCCTCTTTAACGAACAAAAAGTTGCCGCACCTGGAAAATACGTTAATTTGCTAATCCACCCAGAAATAACTTCCAGCTGTTGCTAAGGTATAAAGGACGAGCTCAAAACAAAAGTAGTTGCAGGAAACTTGACATGGATGACAGCAACTCGAACCAAGAATTTAAAACGCCATGGAAAAATTAGTTACTGAGATGAGATGGAAAAGTAGAACAAGCACCACTTATCACATAGACGGGATCTGCAATCAAAGGACTCCACATGTAAAAATGAAAAGTGAAGAAGTCATGACGTGGAGTGAAGCGAGAAAATTAAAAATCTCTAGCCAGATCCACTTAAAAGGATACCCAGTTAATCCATAGAGAAACAAGCCCTAGCCCATCCATAGCTACAGGCTGCACAATATTCGTAGTTGTTTCCATTGCCGGATGAAATCCTCAAGACAAGACTGCCTCTCATCCATTACAGATAAAGGGACGTTAAAACAATTTAGAAATTGACGCAATACTGGCACAATAAATCTGTTCAAAATATCTACTCTGGACCTCAGAGAAGCAGACGCAGTACAAACGCATTACAGTATATTCTTACAATCAGAATGGTTACCTATGAGGATGCCAAAATACTTGACACCTTCCCTGTTGTAAGAAAACTTTTGAGTTGAGTCTGTACGATTCTTTCAAACACGGAATCATAAACCCTTGAACTTCTGTTCATTGACAAAAGCACCTGAAGCCTTTCCACATTCACCTACAGAACACTGCAAAGCAGTCTTCTTCACGGCCAGTGGCACCCACGACATCATCTGAACACACACTTGCAACAATGGTCCCTCCAATGCGAGACTGAACCATAGGCAGAAAAAGCTCCAAGACAATACTATACAAACCCTAGAAAGAGGGCAACCCTGCCTATGCGGACAACCTATGCGCAGGGGAATAGGTTCCATTACGACAGTATTACAGCATTTCAAGCACTGAGCACTAGCTCCTGCTCCCTACCTGCATTCTCCATTTATTTGATGCCCGTATTCAGTATGCCAATAATGTGATCTCCCCCCTTCCTCTTCTTCCCCTCCTTTACTCCTCCTTCTCATTCCTCCCTCTCTGGATAAGTCAGGAAATTTCCACAGATATATTTTGGTGCTGCACCGGAAAAGTCGCGTATGGGGGTTTGACTGAAGGTCTGATTAAAAAAAAACGTTATCACTGAGAAAGCTAGTATTCAGTACGCAAGTAAGCCCCTGCTAAGTTAATCCACCCAAAACCAAAGCTGGTATAAGAGAAGCCGCCAAGTTTACAAAAAGGTTCGGCCTTTCAAAGTAGTGATATCATTCAACCAGGGAAAGGCTGCCAAGGTTAATCCTATTAGCCAAGTTAATCGCACCGAATAATAGTTCGAAGGTTAAATGAAAACTAGAAGATTGCTA
>JAHWFP010220602.1:0-18380 GCA_023313725.1 Lithobius niger | reverse complement strand
AAAAAAAACTTAATGCTCTCAAGGAAACAAGAAAAAGACACGTAAGCCATCAGTGCTGCACTAATGCGTGTAAAATACACTCCAGCTCTGTAAGCCTTAAAAAAAAACTTAATGGTCTCACTGAAACAAGAAAAAGACACGTAAGCCATCAGTGCTGCACTAATGCGTGTAAAATACACTCCAGCTCTGTAAGCCTTAAAAAAAAACTTAATGCTCTAAGGAAGAGAAGCAAGAAAAAGGCCATCGGCATGGTGCTAATACGTGTAAAGGAATCCCCAGCATCCCAAAACACAAGTTGGAGCTTCTTTTACATGTATTAGATCGATGCTGACGGCTTACATTCCTTTTTTCTTGCATCTGTTCCTTTACAGCATTTCGTTTTTTTTTTAGGCTTACAACCTTAAAATACGCTTATACGCTGTAAACGCTGTAAACTAAACAGGTGTAATTTCGTAATGGCCAACTGCTGTAGCGTTACCTCTTCAATTTGCTAATCGTCCCTGCCCCCTTAAAGATCTGTATGTTCCATGAAAAGAGAGGATACTAAAATGACCTTGCATTATAGGAATTTCTCCCCCCCCCTCCCCCCCCCAAAAAAAAATTATTTTTTCTTTAATTGCAGGCTTGTTCGAGGTTCAGGAACTAGGCATTTGTTTTACAAGCGACCTGAAAAGTGTCTCTCATTGCAATAACACTTAAAACTGCACGATGACGAGTAGCTATGATTAAACGAGGTTTTATGTCCAACAGTATTATTTTGGTCTTTCTGTATCTACGTCACCCCGCTTTTTGAATATGCGAGCGCAGTCTGGTTCCCTCTTCTCAGAAACGCCATTGACCACATTACGTCGGTGCAACGATCATTCAGCAGGTAGCTATACGTGGACCTAATGGCAAAGATTACAGTAACCGGCTTAACTTCTTAAGAGGACTCTCTTGAATTATGCAGGTTAAAAATAGATCTGTCCCTTAGTTTCAATCATGTATACAGTTTGTGTGACTTTGATGACAACCGATTTTTCGCCAACAGAGGTGACACTAGGACGAGAGGTCATTCCTTAAACCTCGTTTGCGCAAGTGCCACAAATAATTCTTTTCAAACCGTGTCGTTGAAGTTTGGAATGACCTGCCGTTTGATGTTGTCACGGCTCCTTGACTGTTTTCAAAACAAGATTGGCCAAATACTACAATCTTGAAAAGTATACGTCGGGTGGGCTTAGCTTGTTTTCGTCGTGTGTGTTTTTCCCCTCCCAGTTTATTTGTCTTCAGTGGTTAGGTAATCATGTTTGTTCTTTGGCATTTGACAAGAAAGAACATCTTTTTTTTTTTGCGTTTGCTTCTTGGTTTTCTTTACCTTTTTCATGTTTTATTTTTAATATTTGGAACGGGTTTGATAAGAAGCAGCATCTATTGTGTGCGCGGCGTATCTTGAGTCCTGGAAATATTTTACGAGCGACTACGTCTTCCTGGAGGGGGAGGCTTTAATCGACGGCTGCCATTGTTTTTGTAGCCATCTTGGATATCAACAAGGCACTCTGCTGCCAAAAACGTACAATCGAGTATCTGTGTTCGTTCTGCGGCGAACTCAAGATAGGCCGCGCACACTTGATTTCTTTTATTTTTTTCTCTCTTTCATGTTTTTTATTAATAATCTGGTTGGGTGTTGGTGGTCCCTTTCCATACTTTGCTTGTATGCGGTAAATTTTATCCGCCCAAAACCAAAACTGGTTCAGAAGAAGCCGCCAAGTATCAAAAAAGGTTCGGCCTTTGAAAGTAGTGACATCATTTAACCAGGGTAAGGCTGCCTAGGTTAATCCCTGTTAGTCAAGTTAACCGCATCGAATAATAGTCCGAAAGTTAAATGAAAACTAGAAGATTGCTACTCGCGGTAGCAATCTTCCAAGTTTTCATTTAACGTCCAAAATATTATTCGGTGCGATTAAGTTGGCTAATAGGATTAACCTTGGCGGCCTTTCCCTGGTTGAATGATATCAGTACCTTCAAAGTCCGATCCTTTTTTGAAACTTGGCGGCTTCTTTTATACCAGTTTTGGTTTTGGTTGGATATCACAACTTTCATGGGACTGAACGTACAAAAGGTCAGATCGTCTTATCTTTAGTCGACCTTTTTTTCCGAAGGAGTTTGCTGTCTACAAATTTTCAGCTTGATAATTTTATCCATTTTCCATTAACCAATAAGTCGTTACTTACAACAGGCAAAATTTTATTATTATAATTATCACTGTATCTATTATAGCCTTCTGTTAATTAATACACCAGGCGCCACCAACATAACAGTGACGGATTGAAACAATGATTATCTGACAATGACTTGGTGGACGGAACACTAGTGTGGTCCGTATGCGTTGACATATTCACTGATTTATTTAGCATTGTGAAACGTTTGTCAAAAACACATGATCATTTTATGACTGTTATATTTTTTGCAGAAAGGAGGCTCGGGGAGGGGCTGGGAGACTTGCGCCTTCTGCTCCCTTGTAAATCCGGCAGTAATAAGAAGGCACTGAAGTGTGCTTTACATGAAAGAAATATGTACCAAAAACAACAGCAACAAAAATTTTCATTGCTACATTTAGCATGTCAACACTGGCAAGCATGAGCCTTACATAAGCTGCACTGCTTGATTTAGCATAGCCTAAGAAGTACTTCTACATTTACGGCTACATAGTTTACGTCATTCACGGTAACAAACCGTGTAAACAACATGTCGTAAAAATAAAACAAAAACCGACAAATCACCGTAAACGAGACATGACTCATAGCAACTAAATGTGGCAAAACAGTCACGGTAAAACTTTCTTGCCGGCATTTTGCTTGCCACAAGAGCAAAAATAAAAACAAAACTATAATTGTCAATCGAGCCTAAAACGTCTATTTTAAAAGGGAAATGTTGCTCATCGAACAGCTGACGCCTTCCTAAAAATAAACTAAAATAGTGCCAGCCGGGGAGGATGGTACACATGACGTCACAATCACGGCACAGTCATACTCACAGAAAAGTTCGCAATGAAAGTCAGTGGAGGTAAACGGCCGAATGGGACGGCTGACTCTGAAAATGTGTATGAAATACTAAGATTTATTTTTGAAATTGCGAACAATTCCTAATTTACACGACGTGTCTAAACCATGTAGTGGCTGACCAGTGTGGGTACCTTTGCCTGTGTCTGCTTAGACAAGGGAACGTTCAAGTATTACGTCACCAAGAAATTTGCCATTTTCAATGGGGGGGGGGCCCATAATCAATTGCTTAACTTCCCCCTCCAGTATTAGGTCATTTGTAACTGCAAATATTGCGTATTGCGTATTTCCACCCTTTAAAATTTAGTTTTACTGGGGTAGCAGTACTTACGTCACAAATGGCGACCCTCCTCCCCACTTCGTCAGCGATCGTCACCAATAGGCGTGGTTACATCCAGTTTCGCTAAATCCCGTTTCGCCAAATACCGTTAACGGAATTTAGGAACACAAAAAATTTAAAACATCAACTGAACAAAAACATTAGAGGTCGTATCCCCATACTCACGGCTGTGAAGATAGACGAATAAAAATGGATTAGAGTTCACTTGAATGCAACGAACTATAATTTGTACATATACGCGGGAGGCTGGCATGGCACAATCCTTGTTCCCTGGAATTGGAGTTCAAATTATAGTTTGTTGCGTTCAAGTGAACTCTAATCCATTTTTATTCGTGTATCTTCACAGCTGTGATTATGGGGAAACGAGCTCTAATGCTTTTTGTTCAGTTAATTTGTTGGCTTTTTTCGCTTCCTTTTTATTGTAATTGCTACGGTTTAATCTATCGTGTCTGCTGTCCACGAACTTTTGTTTGCGAAAAAACTGAAAATTTAGAAATGTGTATTTATCGTCAGGTTCCGCCCAAGCTGTCTCCCATGTTTATTATTTGCTGGCAACACACTAGCGTGTGACTAGATTTAACAAGTGTCATCTCGATGGGTAGTTGACTCTGCATTGTTTCAGGCAGACACAGTATCGTGGCAACCAGTCGTGGAAACAATTCAACTGGTTTCCCGAAGCTCGTATTCACGAACTAAATAAGTCATTCAGTCATGTCGCCGCCCAATTTTTCAAAATTAACGATTTCGCACCCTACAGTTTAAAACTTGAAGATTTAGGCGAAAACTAAGACCATTTCACTTTGGTTCTGCACAACGAGTTATCTTAGGCTGATAATGCTACCTCAACAAGATCAAACGTCAATTTCTACGCGCCCAAGCATCGTTGCATCTTCTTATTTGAGTGATCTCTAATCCAATCTTTTGCGTTTCACTTCTTTGTTCGATCATTGTTACAGGTTGCAGCATTGTAACATTTTAACATTGTTAGCCGCTACGCCTCCTCCTCGAAGATGGCTGCGGATGTTCGTGAGCTTTTGGAGGAATGCGTCGAAAATGGGCTCATATCCGAACTGGACATTACGTCCGGGGTTTTAGCTAAATCTGCGTATGCTGCAGTAAGCTCGGAAGCCATGAAGCGTGGAATTGAGGCAGAGAAATTGCGGCTATTTGGAGTGGAAGAGGGAGAAGATGAAGGTGGCAATATGGCGGCTCAGGACAAGAATGCAAACCCAACGTACAGCAACATTGTAAGTACTCGTAATGCAACTGCAGGAAATCAGCGGTCTGCTGGGGCAAATGTGGGGCGTTTGTTTGATACGCCGCAAGAAACTGTTTGGCGGGCACGGGAACAAGCTGTTAAAGCGAAAGTGTCGGGAAATCTTCCCCCGATTGGGGGCTCTGGCCACGGATAAACTCGACGAAGCATCTTCTACAAGCTTTTCGGGATTTATTCACCTTTCCAAACATTACTTACAGAACAACTGTCGGCGGACGGGAGATCGAGCACCATGCGCTACCTCCAGGTCGTGCCACGAGTCACTCACTGGAAGCTCGCTGTCTCAGGATAACAGTCCCAGAGAGGAGGCGACACGGGAGGGAGTGCTGTCTCGCGACAAAAGAAAAAGCGTACCTCAAGAGAGCGTATGGTGGTAGTTTGTGTAATGTTAAGATGGTCAGATCTGTGATTTTTTTGTGCAATCGGGCAGGGGCCCCGTACCTGCCTGTCCAGATGTTTAATGCCGCTGCATCTGTTGTTGGTGCTCGTGAGGTTGAGGCGGTTTGTGGACTACGAACCGGCAATGCTTTTCAGATTGTACTTAGAAGTGCTGCAGCAAAAAATAAGCTTCTCAAGGCCTCGCTTGCAGTTAATGGAGCATCAATTAACATTTGTGACTTTCACGACAGCAGCTTAACTGCCAAACTGTACTGGCTCCTTTACGAGATTACCATGGCCGATGTGAGTGCTGCAATTCGTCGATTTGGTGTATTAATGGAGCACTCTTTTGAAAAGCTAACCACTGGAGGCAGGGAAATTTGTGAATCAGGCGTGCGTATTTTTAAGTTTCGGTAACATGACAACTCAACGCTTGATGATGTCCCAGACATTATTCACGTGCGTGGTATCCCTGTGTTGGTCGCGGTGTCGGACCGTGCACCGCGTTGTCTGCGCTGTGGAGTGCGTGGGCATTTCTGCCGTGAGTGTGTCAGCGTGGAGTGCACAGTGTGCGGCTGCTACCAGGACCCGCGCGGTTTGTGTCCGCACCTCCGGGCATTAGCGGTTGCGAAAGCGCAAGAAGAAAGTCAGACCTGTGAAACTGTGCAAGTGGTGAAACGTAGCATAACACGGAATGAACAACGTAGCACTCATGACTCCCTGTCTTCTGCTTCTAGCTGTGTGCGTGCACCTTGCCTGCAAATGCAGTGCACAAATGCGAACTCCAGCTCCACCGGAAATAGGCCAACGGTGGCGCCAGCAACCACGTCTGCACAGGGTGCGAAAGAAGGTATAGGTAGCAGTAATGAATCTGCCAGTAACCTTGAAGTAAGAGGTGTGGGTGCTAGTGCAGCAATGTCATGTGCCAGCTCCGGCGATTCTGGTAGTGGCAGACCAAGTGCACCCCCCTCAGGCAAAAGATCAAGAAACGGCTGAGGCGGCAAAGCCAACACAACGATGCTCTATTCAATACCGAGAAAGAACCTGAAAAAGTGTGCAGTCAGATGGAGGATGATGACAGCAGCAAAGTTGAAGAGCATGTGTGCACTGAAGCAATAAATCTCGTGATTGGGCTTGTGAGTGAGGCAGTGTTTAGTGAAGTGTGCTGTGCAGTGGATAGTGAAGTGCATGAGTGCAGTGAGTCATGTGGTGATGACCATATGCAGGCGGGGTCTAATGGTGATGAGATTTGTGGTTTAGCTGCACCAGGAAGTGCACCGCAGTGCTCATCGGTGCACCATGGTCTGCTGCAATGTACTAGTGAAGCAGACAATAGCCTAAGTATAGTTAGCAGCTCATTCGGAGCGGAAAATAGTATGAATAATATGAACGGTGAAATGTGTGTTTGCAAGTGGGAGGTGCGAATGAAATTGTAGAGAGTGAAGAGGGGGAGGGTTCACAGTTGTAGTGCATTCACCAGTCTCTTCTCACTTGGGTCTTGGAATGCGCGTGGCCTGAAAGGGAAAAGGAGTGAACTAGAAAATCTCTTACAGCACATTGACATACTGGGTGTCCAAGAAGCACGCGCTATTAGTTCAGATTTTGACCAAATTCCAAACGTTGACTGCATTATGTCTAGTGTAGATTCTGGGGTGAGAATTTTTGTCAAGTGGAAAGTTCCCTATTTATTGCATGCATGTAGTTACGAAGAGGGAATTGATGCTTGCTTCGTTAAGGTGTGGCTTGGGCATAACTGAGTGACTGATGTTGTCCTGCATACGTTGCGGAGTGTAACAGGTCCTATGTGGCAGAGGTGGTTGCGTCAGTTTTCGCAACCCTGTATAATGATGGGTGACTTCAATGCACACCACTTTGAGTGGGGGTCCACCCACTGTGACTCAAAAGGCCGGCAGCTTGTGCAAGCAATTGACAATCTAGATCATACGATAGTTCATGGAGCAATGCCAACATTTGTCCGGTGGCACTCTGGAGAGCTGCAGGAGTCGGTCCTTGACTTCTTTCTCTGTTCCTCGGAGGTCTCTGGAGCTTTTCGCATGGTGATCTCTGAGGATCAGAGAGGGAGTGATCACTTTCCGGTCGCCCTGCAGCCTCTCCGGTCACCACCTGTCAGAAGTAATGCCAGACGTTTGCGGCCAGTTGTGGATAACGGATCCTTCCAGTCCAGGAGAGACACGTTTTGGGCCGCTCCACAGAGGGCATTCAACAACAGACCAGGCATTGCCTCTTCGAAGCCAGTGTGGTGGACCAATGCATGCACAACTGCTGTAAGAGATAGACGCCAGGCTTATAGAAGGTGGAGGAGGAACCCATCGGACCTTTTGTGGCTAACCTATCGTGCTATGTCACTTGAGTCGGCATACAGCATCAGGACTGAGAAAGCCCAGTATGGAGCGCGTGTGTGCGCGGCTGTCACTGCTGCTGGGTCCATCTCTTCTGCATGGAAAGCTTTGCGTCCGCAGGACATACGATGCCCTCTTATCTGGACTTATGGTCAACTGAGTGATGGTCGGCCCAGTTCCACAGTTTTGAGCAGAGAGGCGCTGGCAGATGCATTCAATGTCAGGTTTGCCAGTGTGTACTCCCTGCCGAGCGGCTCTATTCTGCCAGTATATGATGTTCCTCAGTTTGTTGGCATGTCATGTGATGTGCCATTTGTTGAGTCGGAGTTGTCTTCTGCACTTAGTAGATGTAGGCAGACCAGTGCGCCTGGCATTGACTGTGTGTCCTATGGTGATCTCTGGCTGAAAATGGGAAACGTGCTCTCCTGCAATTTTTTCAGGGTTTACTTGATGGTGGTACTGTCCCTGCCTCGTGATGTTCACGTTATTAATCCCAGTTCATAAGCGAGGCAGTATGCGTTCTGATTTGTGCAATTACCGACCTATTGCGCTGTTGTCATGTGTACGCAAAGTATATGAGAGGATGTTGGTGTATCGTCTAAACTGGCACCTTGAATATTACAACTGTTTATCTACTAAGCAGTTTGGGTACAGAGCAGGTTGGAGCGCCCAGGATGCTATCTTGCTTCTCTTATCTGGAATCAGAGAGGCGTGGGCGCATGGATTGACTGCTGTTGCTGTCTTTCTCGATATGAAGGCTGCGTACGACACAGTCAGTATTGCGTGGGTCAGCGCCTCACTGCGTCGGATGGGAGTGGGTGCGAAGTTAATTGATGCAATCTTGGCGCTTCTGGGCAGTAGGATTTTTGTGACCAAGGTAAATGGTTACTGGTCGGAACAGTCTGTCACAGATAGAGGGCTGCCTCAGGGCAGCTGTCTTAAGCCCTGTACTTTTTGCTATTGCTATTAATGAGGTCCTGGTAGAGTTGGAGCTGAGCACCAACATAGTCTGTTATGCAGACGATGGTTTGTGGCTGACGATCCTAGTATGCTTTCGGGTCAGGTCCAATATGTCTTGAGAGAGGTTGTTGACAAGTTAGCTGTGCGTGGCTTGGCTCTGGCTCCTGCAAAGACCGAGCTTATGGTTTTCTCGAGGATGCAAAGTATCAGGTCTGCTGCCCTCAATGTCATTGTTGAGGGAGTGAAGATACGAAGTGTCCAACACGTTAAGTATCTCGGCGTGTTGTTGGATGGAGGCCTGGAGTGGGTTGAACATGCAAAATTTCTGCGATCACTTGAGTAGATGTAACATTGTCCGGTTGTAATTAGACTCAGATTTAGGGCGGGTGCATGGCCTAGGGCCAAGGCCCCAATAAAACCAATTCAATCCTCCTCCTCCACCTGTCCAATTTCTGAAAATTCTCGTGCGCAAACGAACTCTAATGTGCACGGCCTGCCGGCTGTGTAAATTTAAAAACGACCATTTATAACATGATAATGGTCAGACATTTATAGACCACACCCGTTTTGCAGATAATTTGTTTCGAATTACGTGCCTCACTCGCGCTACCACGCTCGTTGCGGCTAAACACAACATCAGAAACCGCAAATAATCACAAATTACTTCCAATTAGGCATACCTCTTTCACTTCTGCAATCTTAAATTTTTGAAGAATATTTTGATCATTCGAAACGGGATTCTGCAAAATTGGGAATTTCCTTATTATAAAGGGTAACCATCACGTGGATACTCAACTATTCTTAAAAGACAACCTTAGCATTGACCTTCTAAACAATAGTTAAAGTACACGTTTTACCGTCTGTATTGCTAGCTTTCAAAACACTAATGAACCAGTTGGTCATATTCTACCACTGCTTGTCTCTGTTAAATGTTTGCCTTTTAAAGTCCCATGACGTAGAAATAAGGTATTAAATTTCGTGTACGTAAAAGTTTGTCACATTCGTTTTGGCGAAAGAGGATTGGCCCCAGAGGGTAAAGCTGTTAATCTGCTTTTTTTTTGGAGCGAAACGGGATTTGGCGAAACGGGAGTTCACCGTAGGCGTACCCCCCCCCCCCCCCTTCTTGATGACGTAATACTTGAACGTTCCCTAAGCCCAGCCGACCTTCAACTGGAAAAGAAATTCTTGTAAAAAGGACAAACATGCACACAAAATATTTCATTTTTCTTTTTAAACTTTTGATTCCAGAATAATTGTGCTCTTTCTTCTCAATTTTGTTACCAATTTTGTGAGTTTTTTTCGCCCACGGTAGATCTTTTTGATGTCGTTTTATGTGTTCCTTTTTTGTAATTGTCTGTTTTTCTTGCGCATTTTTTGTGTGTTTTTTTTTTTATGTATTGGTGTAGCTCAAGAGATTTCCTCATGCTGTGCTTTTTTTTTTTACTGTAAATAAATGATTAAATACATAAATAAATAAATAAAAATCTGAATCAGAATCGAGTATTCGACATCGTTCGCTTCGCTCGTTCGGCCACTTATGTTGCATAGATTTCACAATTCTTCTCAAATGAGAATTCGGTCAGAATTCCGAGTTCGATAGCCGAACCTAAGACTACAACATGTTTTATGCTTCCTGAAAATGCCGTAGATGAATTTTTCTTGTTTCTGTGTAAGGTTTTAAAATTTGTGTGTAGCTTTACATTTTCGTGTTTTATGCTTCTACTGCATTTTTGGAATTAAGAAAAACTACAGTTGTTTAGCATTCCTAAAAAGGGTCTTACCAAGAATTGAAGTAAAATTCACGATATTTGTAGTCCACAGAGGCGGTGCTGAAAAAATTGACGCGAGCGGGGAAAAGAGGGTTATTTTACGTTTTATTCGTGTTTTTTTTTCAGATGCGGGCGGTGGATTTTTTTTTTTATCAAACAAACTGAAATCAGTAGCTTCTGTTTTGTTGTGGAATACAATATCTATGTTTTAATACCAAGATCAGCGAGCAACTGTTGCATGTTTGAAAAAAGTCATTCTTTAGATCTAAGTTCTTAGTTGTTGCATGCCTCGACTAAACGATCCTGAAGATTCGTTGGAGGCGATCACGTAAATGGAGCAGAGAGCTCATGTGGTCATCGGCTCCAGTAAATGTTTGGTGAAAGTAAATACGTGATGGGATATTTTTTTTTTTAGACATTGTCCTAAAAAAAGTTTCATGCGTTAGGGAAAAAAAAACCCATGCGTGCGCTCCCGAGAACCACTTAATTAATTTTTTTAGCAGCCTTGTGTCAAGGATCCTAAAAATGTTTAGGAAGGTTTGGGAGTATAGCAACATCCCCTAATAAAACGTGCAAGGGAGAGCGTTACTAGTACAGCAGATCGCAGGTAGATGGCACCAGTGGTTTTTACTCGTGATTTTCTGATGCCTCCGTGACTTAGGGAAAAATTACTTCGCATACGTATTTGAACTAGTTTGGCCTTTGTAAGTTTCTCTGCGAAAAGCCAGTCGAGTGCACATAAAATACAAAATTGGCGACGTTTCGAAGCAATCCCCGCTTCGTTATGAAGCAATAAAATGTACGGCTAAGAAGCCAATGTCATAGCACAAAAAAAAAAATAATAAATAAACTGGAATTAAGGCAGCTGAAAAACTGCCAGTGGGGAACCTGACCTCTTGCCTTGCCGGCTAGTGTAGGTGAGAAGTCACGTAGACTTCTCACCTAGACTTCTCACCTAGACTTCTCACGTAGACTTCTCACCTACACTAGCAGGCAAGAAATCCACTAACTGCCTTAGGTCCATTTTTATTTCTATTTATATGCTTTGAGCATTTAGGTTTTTAGGGATTACTCTTAAAGTATCATGCCGATATTTAATCAATATCGAGCGAAATACATTAAAATAGCTGGTCTTGGCGTATCTAGTAGGACGCCATGTACCGTTTTTTGTCCCATTGGTGTTTGTTTCTGTTAGGACCCAGAGTTTGTTCCATTAACAATGCATGTCGCAATATTTAGTTTGTAACCGAGTGTTACTTCTACTCCACACTACCTTCACAATGCCAGCCGCCCGCCTTTTTCATTGCTACCACGCAAAGAATGAACACGCTCGCCCTTTTTCATTGGTACCGTGCAATAAAATGAATATGATCCCACTTTTACACAGACGCCATCAAGATAATGACCATGCGCGCCCTATCGCATTAATATGCTACGTTTTGTCGGCTGTCACAATGACTGCTTCCCTCGTCTGCCGACCCTCGCCTATGGTTCACTACGAACGACATACATATATCGGCGCTGCTGCTACTATTAGCAGCACAAGGCCTCACAGAAATTCGTTCAGCTAGGCAAGAATCCACACACCGCCAAATACTGGGCAGCTAATCGGCTGAACCTTGACCAACGTCTATTCGTTACTCGTGGGAAGAGTAAAGCAGATTTGGGCGCACACTACGTTTGAAACTATTCGGTTCAGTTTTCCGGTTTCCGCGTTTTTACAGACGTAGGGTTACCATCCACTCGTTATATCCGAAACCGTTTTAAAATCTCAAAAAGAAAGCAGAACAAGTCATTGTTTTTGATAAGATTAAATAAAAAAAATAAATAAAAAAAGAAACAAAACGAAAATAAATCCCGTCTCAGTCAAAAATACATTCCTAATCTGATTTTAGCGGTTAAAGATAGAGCGAACGGATTAAATACGGCCGACAACCGTAAATGACACTAATCAAAAACGAAAAGGGCAGATGCCTGACGGAAGCGGCATTAAGTTGGCACTAAACCGGAATTAGTGGTGATGTAAAACAAATTAACATTTGACGCTTTGACATCCTCTTCCCCGAACCCTCCACCTCACCATACTGTAACACCTACCGCGTTAGCTATCGGTTCGTTTAAATGGGGATTGGGGAAGGGGGGGGGGAGGGGCAATGAATTACCAGGAGTGATATAAAGGAGTTACCGTAGGGTCGACGGAGTATCGATGGTAATATTACCGCACGTTCCATCTGTCGTTATACATGTCAGTATGTCTCAGAAGTCCTGAACCAGTTTGGCCTATATGGTATAGGCCTACACAGTGTAGGCCTATACGATGTAGGCCTATACCATAATAGGCCTAAGGTGTACAAATCGGCAAACTATGAGCAAAATATGCACCTAATGGGAGTAGTGAACGATTCCAGGGCCTTCGACTCAACCCCAGAACTCGAACTCAGGATTTTTCTCTGGGTGTATTATAGGCCTATACACTGTATAGGCCTATACCATATAGGCCTTCCTGGCTCAGGACTTCTGAGACATACTCAGAAATTGAGTATTTCTTTGGAAATTACGAGCACAAAAATTGCAATTCGTATTTTAACTGAGTTGTCTTACATCCTGGATATTATGGCTGTAACATGTTGGCCCTAAGATAGTGTTTTCTAACGGCCCATCCTTTACTTAGCTGTAGCCTGAAGGTGCTATATACACAGGGGTTTATATAGGCCTATTAGTCATTCGACTATTGCTTGGGTTTGCCCTGGAGGGTTTGCCAACTGGATGATACAGGGAATGGTCCAATCAAAAGGGGAAAACCCGTCCTTTACAACATATTAAATGATGTTTTGGATTTTTCGTTGGGATGCAGGTCTAAACTTGTTCAAAAGGAATAGTCTTGAAGAAGAATATGTGAGAGGGATTTTTGTGCACGAACTAGTGGGCACCCGGGCACCTATATATTTGTGGGCATACAAGGTGAACGTGCATCCCGTACTTGAGCATGCTAGCGAGGTTTGATCCCCATACCTCTGAAAGGACACTAATAAGATAGAATCGCTCCACAGGAGGTATACAAAAGACTTCCAGGCCTACGAAATTTGTATTTTCGGCACCAACTTAAATTCCTAAAGTTGGATTCTTTGGAACTGCAAAGATTGAAGGCGATTCTTGACTGACGTACAACCAACTTCAATCTTTGGAGTTCCAAAGACTCCAACTTTAGGAATTTTAGTCGGTGCCGATAGCACAAATTTCGTTGCCCTGGCAGTCTTTGTATACCTCTGGTGGGCCAATTCTATCTTATCAATGTCCTTTAAGAGGTACGGTGACCAAACCTCGCTAGCATCGAGCGCTAGCATACTCAAGTACAGCAAGCACGTTCACCTCGTATGCCCAGAAATAAGTTCACACTTCCGAGTCAAAAAAACATCGTTTTACAATTGCAGATAGTCGATTTACCCTCATAGTTATGTAGTTGCAATGGGAAGACGGGCGTTACGGGCAAAGTAGGCCTAGATGAAGTTAGGGACTTGGGGTTCGGGTTAAAGTCTAGGTTGTTAGAGCCAAAAGTTCGGATTGTGCAGCTGGAGGATTCTGGGATGGTGCTGGGCAGATTGGCCTCAACGGAATGTTATTTTGGGGAAGTTTGCTCATTGGGGTTACATTTGATAATTGATGCATGATGTAGCAACATGTCAAGAGCACATTGTTAATCCCTGAATGAATCGGTGACCCTGGGCATTCCGCGAAATTGTCCCTCTCATCATTGTAAAGCAGATAACCAAGTTTGGGTTCGTGCTTCATAAAACCAAAAACAACAAAAACAATGTGGTGAAGTAGCCTAAACAACTGTACTATGCTGCTTAGCTCAGGTTAAAGTTTCATTGTTAAAATGTGAAAGTCCTGTTGAGACCAAAGGCTGATATCACATTCATGAGGTTATCTAGAGGTGCAAGTTGACTAGCCAAATATCAGCAAATTGACGAGGTATCTGTACAGCCGTTGGAATTAGAATTAGAATTGGAATTAGAATGGTCCAAATGTGGAACCATTTTACGCGGGCGAGCACCCGTGTAATAATCGTAACTAGAGGAGAATTCCACACGCGCTGCATTCTGTTGCATATTATTGCCGTAAATAATAATAATTTCTCGCATTTGGTTCTAAAACCCTGGCTCAGGTGGTGCGCTGAAGAAGGAAATTAAATTAAATCTACTCAGCGCTTTACGTTTTCGTCAGATGCACCACGTTAATTGAGAACATATAACCAGGTAAAGACGACACGATGTTTTCTCTTTTTGTCGATAGATGTCGTTGATATATAAAGCGCTTCTACGAAAGGACTGAAAACGCATTTCCACACGTTCAACGCAAAAACTATTGAAGCAATGTCCTTGTTTATGGTGTTTTAAGATAACATTATATTCCAAAGGAAAAGACCATTAGGCTAATCCTGATTCCAGTTCTAATGCAATTGTGAAATCCAGTCTGTAAGTCGAAGCTATGAGGCTAAACTACTCACTTTCAGTTTCGCTTTGTGCACTTTAATCATGTAGTCGTTAAAATAAAACTAGCTTTGCTTTGAAGGCGAGAAATATTTATGTAACAATTGCTTAAATTCGTAGACAAAACGAAGTATGGGTCATGCCATTATTTATGGCTGAGAGGAAGGGGGGGGGCGGTCCGTGAAAATTAAAATGTGGCCACCAAATTTTCGTTTCCCCCCCCCCCCTTTAAAAACCCTAAAAAGTTTGAACCAAAAATACTGCGCCCCACCCTCTTCCCCCACAAAAAAGATGCCGTTTCGTATGCCTATTGAGACTGTCCGTTTATGATTTCCCGCAGCCAAATGAAGTAAGTAGCGCACTCCGCACGCACTGACAAGTTACAACTATAGTTGTAAAGAAAACGTGCCTCGTTTTAACGAAAGGATAATGCCGAGTTAAAACTGTTCTATAAAACACCGATGTTCCTTACACCTATCTTGTGTCGGGTTTTGTGCAGTATGTGTGAGAACGCACTGTTTGCTTGTATGCTCACACGTCCATTTTTTGCAGAATTACATTTTGAGGTCAGTATTCTGTGAAAAAGGATTCTGCGAAAATGGAATTCCAAACTCAAAGAAATTATGATCATTTTTGCAGAAAAAAAAAGTGACACATTGCCCCCTTGATGAGCTGCATTGGACATGGCCCTGCTTAGGCCGCCCTCGCACTGAGCTACTTGGCCGCACGGCCAGGGGCGAGTTGCTCGTCAAACACGAACCTCGAACATGACGCGATTTTGACGTAATAGTTGCCATGTTTGTACACGACGTGGCCAACGATTCCGTCAAAATCGCGTCATGTTCGACGTTCGATGTTCGACTCGCCCCAGGTGGCTGCAGCCAAAGAGAATGCTTAACGTTTATGTAAAATCACGCACTAATCATTTTCATTGGCTGCAGCAACCTGGCCGCGCGGCCAATTCGCTCGGTGCGCGGGCGGCCTTAGAAGGAAGAAATGTGAGTGCTTGTGTTGCCGAGTACCGCGTCAATGAAAAAGTCCAGAAAAATCTTTTATTTTAGATGGTTTATGGCGGAAGTTTTTTTGTATTGTTTAACCAGTATGACACACCGATAGAGGGTGGAGCTCTTCGCTCATGAGGCATCGCACGTTGTTATAAACATTGATATTTCTGTAATCCTAAAGTGTATCCCTCGAGTAACCCTCAGCGCCAAAACAGGTCAGGGGGCAGCAGAAAATCCAATACTCGTTCTTAAGCCGTTAATTGCACCTTCTGTTCAAACGGGAACTATTAGTGGAACCAAAAATGGATGAAAACGACAGCTTGTTTCACGAACACATTTTTCGAGATTCTTCATGTGTGGATAATCCGTACGATGATTTAATTTTTCCTGACAAAGAAGGCTTAATTTTCTTTCGTATGAATATTCGTAGTCTAAGAGCCAACTTTGATCAGTTTTTAGTTTTCTTACAAACCACGAAATCTAATTTTCACGCAATATGTACGTTCTGAAATTTGGGTTAACGAGTCAGAAAGTAATTTATATCAAATTGATGGCTACAAAGCTCATTTTTATTGCCGTCCTTGTAAACGAGCTGGAGGCCTGGCAGTTTACCTACCTGCAGATGCTAATGCTAATTTCTCGCACATTTATTCTGATAATGCAGATTTTTTAAAACTAAGTTGTGTGACCGAAAATTTTAAATATGAAATGTTGTCAGTGTATCGATACCACGATGGAATTCTGAGTAATTTCGTAGTTGAATTATCCGACATTGTTAATAACATGACTAGTCACGATGTGATTGTCATTGGAGACGTCAATATTAACTTAAATGAAATGAACGCAACTGAAAACATTTACTTTGACGATCTTTTGGCAAATGGTTTTGTTTCATTTATGAACAGATATACTCGAATCACAGCTCAAAGCAAATCTTGCCTCGACCATATTTTCATTAAAAGCAATGATTTTGATAAATTTTATTCGGCGCTGATAAAACTCAACATCACGGACCACTACGCAGTTGCAGTCAACGTTAAAGCCAATGCTACTAAACACAACAATGGAGATGGCCGTTCTCGAAAATCTGTATCTAAAACTGATTTTAATAAATTATACAATTACCTCTCAAAAGAAAACTGGTCCGGGATTTTACATGATCTAAATGTGAATACAGCTATGACAGCCTTTGTAGATATAGCCTACTGCAACTGAATATTACAAAATCGACTTATAACGTTACCATCTCAGCCAAATATAGGAAAATTATTCCATGGATGACTAATGCGGTTTTAAATTCAGTCGGAACTAAAGATAAACTTTACAAACTCATGAAAAAACACCCAAATAATCAAGCATACCGTGACAACTTTGTTAGATACAGGAACGTCCTTAAAAAGGCAATAAATGAAGCAAAGGATAAATATTACCAACATAAAATGAGTAAAACAAATGGTGACTGCCGTAAACAGTGGCAAATTTTAAATGAAATTACCGGAGCTAAGAAGCAATTTAGTGCATACCCTGACGAAATCAATGCAAATGGGTCTTCCATTCGACTTGATAACGACCCAAAGAGGTACACAAACGAATTTAATAATTTCTTTGGAAATATTGGAAAGAATTTGGCAAGCAAAATTTCCCAAAACTCCGCTAAGAGTAAGTACATGCCTTCTACTATAGTAAACATTCCTTTTTTGATGCCCCTGTCACAGAGCTGGAAATCAATAATCTTATCAACTCTCTTAAGTCTGGCAAAAGTGCAGGGTTTGACGGTATTACTGATGAATGCATTAAGTCAGTGAAGCACATTATCACACCGATCCTTGTCCACCTTTTCAATCTTTCGTTCACGACTGGAGTTTTTCCACAAATTCTGAAACACACCGTTGTTATTCCTATTTTTAAGAAAGGAAGTCGTAATGAACCAAATAATTATAGGCCCATTGCATTACTCTCGATTTTATCAAAACTCCTCGAAAAGGCCATGAAAAACAGACTTACTGGTTTCTTGGAAAAAAATAATCTTCTCCATAACAACCAATACGGTTTTCGAAAAAAATTGTTGTACTGAAGATGCTATCCAAAATTTTCTTATGGAAACTTATGCTGCACTGGACTCAAACAGTGTTGTTGTGGGAATTTTTCTAGACTTAATGAAAGCATTCGACACTGTTAACCATAACAGATTGTTACAGAAACTAGACCGTTACGGAATCAGAGGCTTCACGCTCGACTGGTTCAAGGATTACTTATCAAACAGATCACAATGCACAAAAATCGGAAATCATTTTAGTGACAATATTTTGGTGACCTCAGGAGTGCCTCAAGGATCAGTTCTAGGGCCACTCCTCTTTCTGATTTTCATTAACGATATTTATAAATTAAAGACTCATTCTAGTATTATTTCTTTTGCTGATGACACTGCACTTCTTGCGGTTAACAAAAATAAAATACAAGCCTCAATAAATATTGAACAAGACCTCGTTTTGATCGGAGACTGGTTCATCGAGAACCTTTTAACCTTAAACGTTACTAAAAGTAACTACATTCATTTTTCACTGAAAGAGAAAGATGAACCAACTGTTAATAATTTAAAAATGCATAATTGTTCAATGCAGCTAAGCCTGCCGTGTGATTGTTCTCCAATCCAAAAAGTGAATGATGTAAGATACCTTGGCGTAACCTTGGACAACACATTAAAATGGAGGAGTCAGATTAGTACAGTTATTAGTAGGCTCAGGGCTCTGTTATGTAAATTATAC
>JAHWFP010220600.1:12131-53483 GCA_023313725.1 Lithobius niger | reverse complement strand
AAAAAAAAAAAAAAAGAACGAAACCAAAATAAAAAAGCTGCATATTAAACATAAAGCAAAAATTGAAAATATACGACCCGGTTTTACTACTAGGACTCGGATCGGTGGGTATTCATAATTACTCTGACTTGGTTCGGACTCGGTTTTTTGTTACCCGGTCGATCCCTGGTAGCCTAGTTTGAGAAATTTTTCCTTGGTTTGATGGATATGGGGTTGTGCTAGCTTGGGGTTGGATGAATTAGACACGATGCGGTTCATTTCCTTTTGGGCTATTGTTCCTAGTTGAGTGGTGGGGTGACCCAAGTCATATGGGATTCCCTGTTCAGTTGCTGAAGGTTTCTTGTTTGGTTTGAACGTGATAAGATTATTCACTCTGGTGACTTTGGCATCAAGGAATGGGAGGCTTTGGTTTAAATCAGGCTTGCAGTCCTTGATGTCGAAGTCACCATGGTGAATAATCTTACCACGTTCCAACGGTACAAGAAACCTTCAGCAACTAACCGGGGGAACCCATATGACTCAGGTCACCCACCCCTCCACTTAACTACGAACCATAGCCCAAATGGAAATGAACCGTGTGGTCTCTAATTCATCCAACCACAATCTAGCGCAACCCCATATCCACCAAACCAAGGCAAAATTTCTTAAACTAGGCTACCCGGCATACATTATCAACAAAACCATGAAGCAAGCCTTCAGTAGAAGAAATCACAAACCCAACAGAATTGAAACAGACAATGCTACCACCACGAGTGAACAAGCTGCACCAACCAAGGTGGCACTCACTTAAATCTGTCAGTTGATGGAGCCTATCCAGAAAATCCTCCCCAGCATCAACTCATCTGTTTCTCCAAAACTACCAATAACATCATAAAACAGTTAATGCAAAGTAAGAGTTACCAAAACCAACCCACTGAGTGAGGAACCATAGCCTACACCGAATGAGAAAAAGTCTGAAGAGTGTAATCTTAATGAAAATGACACTCAAAGTCCCACACACTGATACGAAACAAGGAATTCCACAAGAAAGCCTGACGAACATAAGTCAAATAAGAATAAAAACAAAGGCTTACCTGCTGCCACTGGTCCAAAGATACTCAGGAAGCTAAACCCCTAACCCGTGCAGAGATGGCACCTTTTTACCCACAAACACAGTTTGGAGTATATCAGATCCCATGGGGACAGTGCAAGACGACTTATGTCAGTGAAACCAGAGGTGGAATTAATATCCAAATGCTTAACCATATCTCCTGCACAGAAGCCTTGATCTAACCAATGGGATACCATCCCCTCAAGCACAGCATTCCACTGGCTGGAACCGAGCAACTACAATGCAAGTGTAAAAAATTCTGACAGGGATAATCTTCTGAAGGCTCTTGATCCATCACCATACAGCATCTACAAAATCTTAATCATCCACTTCTGAACAGCCTGTCCCCCCCCCACCTGCCCATCCGTTGTCCATCTCATCCACCCTCAAATCCATGAATGCACAGCAAGTAAATGGAGCGCCATAACTAGCTCCGTTTCTACTCGCGCTGCTGATCAGTGGTCGCGAGCAATATTTTTTTAATTCTAAGACAGCAATGCACATAAGAGCCGATGTAAATAAATAAAGCAATTTCCCTTAAAGTAGGGCCTGAAGAAAAAAAGGAAGCCCAATATCTTTCCACTGTGTGCCGAAAATTCACCCCTAGTGGGAGTGATTGAGGCTTAATGGCGCGTCGACAACTTGGTCACTAGCGCCAACCTCAGTCACAGAGGTTTTTTTATGATTTTAGTTTGAAAAAGCATGAAGCACAATAAATATTCAGAGTTTAAAGGGATTCAAACGCAAAATAACCTGCTGTTTGGGCTTGAGAAAACCACTCGTGGTACATAGCAACAAACAATTTTAATTGTCAGTACTTATAACACCTTTGTGCCTTGGTCACAGATAAAAACATGAATCAAAACAAGAGATGGGAGAACCCCATTATCCCTATGTTGTGAACGTCATCATATGAATACTGAGCATAATTTGCAATAGCTCATCAGTTTCAAAATAAAAGAACGTACGGTATTTTCAATATAATGTGAAAGCAAGTGTGATAAAAAATGTGGAATGCACTAATGTAGGATAATCACGGACTTAAAATTGGAGTTGGTCTGAAGATGTCGAACATGTAAACTTTTGTCAACTGGTTCATCGAAAACTCGAAGCACAAAGGTGTCATGCCAATATTTTGAATTTAGTGTGTTTGTTTACGTCATAGATTTAGTCCTGGTTGCTGGAAAACTTAAGGCAAACCCCCCTCCCACCAAAAATAAAATAAAATAGCGAGTCTGTTAAAAAAATACTTAAACTGGGTTCTGCTCGACTAGGCTAATGTCACACTATCTGTTACATTTTGACGCGCTCCCATCCCACGTGGGACATGGTGCCGAGGAGCTCCATGGGAAACCCATGGAGCGGGGAAACAGAAAACCACACCAAGACGACAAATGGCCAAAACACAAAAACAAAGTCTATCATCACAGCTGGCAAGTGTCACTGTTTTGTATGAAGAGTCTGTTCACCAAAAGCTTTGGAACTTATCGGAAGTCATGGTCTTTGATTAATACTTCACAGAGCCTACAAAACAACGTTCTACAGTCCCTCAAACATGTCTCCAATTGACTCCAACTGAAACCTCCAGGAATCGTGCATCTCAGAAATGAACCTCTAGCCTGGGCACGCAGTGGCAGAGGGCAGTCGATCAAGATATGGTCTCTATCCTCAAGTGGAAAACAACATTCACATTTTGTGTTTTTTCTTCTTTTTTATTCATTCTAAATAGTCCCCAAAATTCCCATGATTGGTAATGACCTGAACTGCCTTTGCTGGGAGAGACATTTCTTTGAAAGAAACAACCGGCAGGAACTCGTACACTGGCCGACCTTTATCAGATTGGTCCCATCGATTTTGCCAAGCTTTCAAAGTGTCATGACGCAGGCGGTGTCTCCAGAAAGACGTGGGGGTCGGTAGCTGAACAGTATTTTGACTAGTTGTAGCTTCTTTAGCAACCCGATCAGCCGCATCATTTCCTATGATGTCACTGTGAGCTTTCACCCAACCAAGACGGAGCACACTTTTCTTTTCAGTTCTACCAGCAGCTTTCTGGCACGTTCCACTTGTTCAGTGTGTGGTTCAAAGTTTGTGACTGCCTGAAGCGGTGACATCGAGTCTGAATAAATATCTATTTCATCAACTTGTAATTCTTCCAGAGAGTATTCAAATGCCATTGTCAGAGCTTCTACTTCCGCTTGAAAAATCGAGTTTTCATTACCAATGCGAACGCCTCTGGAGACACTTTCGATTTTATTTACAAAAACGACAAAGGCGCTTCCAGTTCCGAGATCAGTTTTAGAACCATCCGTGTAGACACAAGTATTGACACAGGACTCCTCACTATAGTTGACGAGATTATGTTTCTTTCTCTGAGAAGGATGTAGAAACCGGCAGGGTGGCAATCGTTTCTCAACGCCGTTAGACACAATTTTCTCATATAACTTCGACCTCTCAAATGCCAAAGCCAAGCAGGGAGGCACACCTGCGAGAACGAACAAAGCTTCTGTCGAAACTGTTCTATATGCTTTAGTCATAACAAGAAGAAGCAGTCTACATGCACCATCCAGTACTTTGGTTGGTTTGATTTTTTCGGCTCTGTGACACCATACTTCAGCACCATAAAGTAGCAGTGGAACAAGACAATGGAGAAAGAGCAAGCGTAGCACAAGTGCGGGAATGCCCCACTGTTTTGATGCGACAATACGAATTTGATTCATCAGGGGTGACATTTTGGTCTTCAACATTTCAAAGTGGTGGCCCCAGAGAAAACGGGAGTCAATCTGAAATCCCAAATACCGGATGCTGTCAGAGGGAATAATTATCTGATCCTTGAACCTCAGCTGGGGTACACAGTTATGAAGGGTGGACCTGCGGTAATAATGACCCCTGATGTTCTCCTTATAAACATACCTTGAAGGATGAAATAAGGTAACAGTTTTGCACTCGTTGAATGTCAGTTTATTCGACAAAGCCCAATTAAGAAGCAGGATGGAAACAGAAGTCCACAACTCTTCGATCTTCTGCACTGAAGCCTCGGCTAAAGTAACTAAGGTCTCATCAGCGACTGCTTGTGTTGCTGCTTGATTTTCATCTAATCCATTAATGATTTGCAAGACCTCTTCCATAATCACCAGCTATAAAACAAGGCCTAAGCAGGACCCTTGTGGGCATCCTCTCTCTGTAGCCATAGTTTGACTACCCAGAGTGACGAATCTATTGGCGAGAAAATCTTCGAAAAGATGATAAATGTTCCTTGGTATGACATTAGCTCAGACAGAATCTTCGGGTACCAGGCACAATTAAAGGCGTTAGAGATATCAAGAGCCACCGCTAAGCAATGCCTACCCCTGTCATGACACTCCTTGACCCTTCTGACATAGTTTTCTACAGCCTGGACAGTACTCTTCTGTGCCCGGTACCCATACTCCGTGGCTGAGAGCAGCGAATGATGTTCCAGAAAAAATATAAGCCGATGTGCACAAAGACGGTCCAGAATCTTCCCCAAAACTGGAAGTAAACAAATTGGCCGAAATTTTCCATCGGATTTGGGGATCAAAATGATTTTGGCTTTCTTCCAGATTTTTGGAAAGATCCCAAACTCCAAGCACCAGTTCAAAAGTGTCAACCAATGATCTCCAATTACTTCAAACACATGTGGAAGAACAACAAGTGGGACCATGTCTGGGCCGGGGGCAGAGTCTTTCTTAGATTTGCTAATCGCATTGAATAGCTCATTACGAGAAAATGGCTTATCAAGACCAGCTGAATATTCTGCCTGTAACTGATCCCGAATATTATGGTGAATCGGTCCTTCCTCAGTTTGTATGTCTTTGGGAAAATATTCTTCAAGCAGGTACCTCATTGTTTCCTGTTCGTTTGACGTCCAAGACCCATCGCTGCGTTCAACAGTATGTAAACTGGCTCCGGATTTTCGTTTTTGTGCCAAAATCTTATAAGGAAGACTGTAGGGATCTTTAGTCGATTCTTCTCTGCAAAACTCCTTCCAGGAAACAATGTGAGCCTTCTTGATATCCCTTTTATGCTGTCTCCTATCATCTCTATATTCTTGCTCCAAAGATGCTCGGTCCTCATCTCTCGCCTCCTGGAAACGTCTGCGCTTCTTCCTAACATCCCGTTTTTGTTTCCAGAGATTTTGATTCCACCAGGGTTTGGATGGTCTCCCTGTGGTTTGAGGAATAGCCACTTTACATGCTTCAACAATACAAGTCTGGAAGTCGTTTGCAATGGATTCAATATCGTCCACCTCAGGGCCAAAAGTTTGATCAAATGGAAAAGTGAATTCTGCGATATGCGCCCGAAACCTCCCCCAGTCAGCCCGCCTTATATTGAATCGAGCGACTCCACCACTTTGTTCCACTAAGAGAAGGACTTCAAAAGAGATCATAGCATGGTCACTAAGTGTTTCACAGTCTTGAACTTTCCAGTCTTTAGGAGACAGCCCTTTAACCAGAGAGATATCAATCCATGAGCTTGCACGTGTGGTGAAGAACGTGGGTGGAGAACTGGGGTCATTCAGAAGAACCATATTCGAGTTAAGGACAAAATCTTCAATCAACGCCCCTCTTTCAATTTCACGCAGATCATGAGCCGGGGCTTTCGGACCCCACAAAAAACTTTTGGCGTTAAAGTCACCCCCAATAACGACCAGGGGTTCCAATCTCTGAATGGTCTCCAGAAGGTCAAGAGTCCTGTGTGGGTCTGCAAGACGGTCGATGTATACCGAGCAAACAGTAACTTCAAATCCAGCAAAGTTACACTTGATCGTAGTAAGATCCCTGGAACTCCATTGCTGAATGAGTGTCACTTCACAGATGTTCTTTTTCACAATCACGGCAGAACGGATACGAAATTTTGGGTCCAAACTAAGATGTGCAGAGAAACAAACATGATTGGTCCAGCCTTGGGCTGGGACACCACCGCGAACAAGATAAGGCTCCTGGAGAAGAAGAACATCAAATTGACAGTTTAACTGACAATTGGCATATGCTTCCTTGCCTTTACCAAGATTGAGCTGCCCAAAAGAAAGAACGTGGCTAGCCATCGTAGTTGGTACGATGCCTGCATCGACGCAATTTTGGTAGCAAGACTGGGCAGGAAGGTCCGCTTGCAAGATGATTTGTTTCCTTGGCTTTATTACGGACACAATTAGGACAGCAGATGAGGGAAGACCTACAGTCCGATAATTGGTGACTACCACCACACTTTGGGCAAGTGAGGGAGCCACTACATTTGACCGCTGTGTGACCATACAGTTGGCATTCGTAGCATCGGGTGACCGATAAGTACTCCTCGAGTCTAATGAGGACTGCATCCAGCACGCATTGTGGAGAGCGCATCAAAGCGGTGAAGACAGTGGCCGAAGTCTCAGCGATCCAGTTTTCCTTAGCCCGATCCCTAAAGCTAGGTTTGGTCACGAAGTTGAAATCTGCCAACAGAGCATCGTACTCAAAATCTCCAAAGATTTGTTGATTCTGTGCAATGATAGCATCACGAAGGGGACCGGGTTCCCAGCCCGCATCAAGTCCCGTGAAGAGTAGTGTGGGTCGGCGTTTCTTTGTCCACAGCACAGTGAAACCAGTGTCAGTAGAAAGAGTTGATTCCAGTTGGGTTTGCTGGTTCTTTGATTGGCACTCGATTGCAAGCCCGCCATTGGGCAACTTGGTAATACCCTTGAAGACGCCGATCTTCTTTTCTCCCCCAGTGGCTGTCAACAGCGAACGCTTGGTAGAATCGGCGTCACCACATACCGCTGGATCTGCGCTGGAAGAACGGACTATAGTTGTATGTTTTGGGCGATGCGGGCCGGCTTTGGCCTGGCGTAGGACATCTGCAAAAGATGGTTCCTTTGGGACACTGTTGATATACCCAGAAGAAGGGTCCACAAGACGGGATACAGGTGGTACTCCATAACCACCACCTCTCCGCGGAGGACGACCCCTAGAAGGAGGGGGAGGCATGGCTTGAGAAATAGGTTGGTTCAGGTCCAGATTTGGAGCAAGAGTGGAAGAATTAGATGGACCAGAGGGTAGTTGCATCAAAACATTACCGTTCCTTGCTTCCTGTTGTCGACAGGCTCGGGAAACGATGTCCAAATGTTGCCATCTCTCTTTAAAAATCGTGGCTTCTGCTTCAGCTTTGAGGAGGTCGTTCTCAAGATCTTTAGTCTTTAGGACCAATCTGGTGAAAATGTGGTGCATTAAGTCCACACTTCCATGGACCTCTGTCTGGTCCGCACGAAGAAAGACTAACTTGCCGCTACTACTATCCGTGGAAGTTATCTTCTTTGCCTTGTCCACTGCCCTCGAGAAGGCCAATACAACTTCGTCATCCAGAATAGATACCTCCAAGAAACGTTCAATTTCGTAGGCCGGTTGAAAACGAGTAGATCTTGGTCTGCGAAAAGTACGGTCGTCTTCATTGGGAGAGAAGAGTCGAGAACGCTTTCGAGAAGGAGCATTTTTTCCTGGGAAATGCTCAAGTTCAGGTGGGTCAAAGCCTTCTCCCTCCAAGGTGTTGTAGGGGTCTGGCTGAATGAGGTCAACTACCATCCCGGTGGAATCTTGATTCAGAATCTGTTTGTCATCAGGAGCATCGCCAGTTTCCGTCCCTGCCAACTGTTCCTGAGACACATCGCCAGTTGGACCAATCAAGCTCCGAGTAGTTGGAGTATCCTCATTAAGAGGTTGTTCACTGGAGAGAATGGGGGCAGTCGACGAGTTAGCGGGGGGTGATCTCGCAGTTTTCGATTTACTAGCATGGGCGTCCCAAAGATTCTGCTCTGACTCATTCATACTGCCCGAAGGCATACTCGTTCTTGACTTTGGAGTACGTGGAGAAGTACCAATAAAAGCCTGAATCTTTTGCTTCGCCTCTTTAACGGTCAACTGGTAGGTCACATTACGACACTCGATCATTAAATTATCTTCTTGGCCCATATACTTTGAGGAGTACCTTGAATCGTAGAGCTGCTTAGTTCTATCTGTGACAGATTTATCAAAGGCAGTATACAACAATCTCCAATTAGGCACATCATCATTACCTGATTGCAAAGGAGAACTCATCTTAACAACAAATGACCAAAAAGTACAGATTGAGCAACTTCACTGGAGAAGCAATGGAGGAAGGAGCAGTCTAGCAGTGGGGCCAAGAGTACCAATATGAAATATGGTAGCAAGCCTTTCAATGCAAAGCAAAAATCGCATCAAAAATTTGTTGCAAAGTTTCACTACCAGGGGGCAGATTTGTAGTAAGCCGAAAAATCCAAGAAGTCCTCTCAAAAGATGAAAAAGGGTCCTGAACACCAAAACCTTGAGGGGGATGATATAAGATGGTCGTCGGCACCTCTAACAATCCACAGTAGCAGAGAAAAGTTTTTTTTTTAACCAAACCAGGCCCTTTGGTTGGATTTGACCCGGCACAATTTCAGATTTGTACACGGTAATAATAAAAAAGTCTGAAGCACTGACTATGCAATCAAAAGTCAACTTTTTTCAATGCTAAAAAAATGGGGGAAAAGTGGTCCCAAATTCCAAAAGCAGTGCGAGATGGGGTCAGGGGGTCCTAAGAAACCTCCCCGGCCCAAAAACACCGTAAAGAAAAAGTGGCTCCAGCCAGACATGAACCCTCAAAGGTGCACAATTCACCCCAACAGCAGCCAAGATGGCTGCCCCCACTGAATGTCAAAAACAGCACAACCACAATTTTAAAACAGTCATAATAAAGTCAAAAACGCACTTGGAACTTCAAGGATAGTCCCAAAAGGACCTTGGAGTCCTTAACTGCCAGCCCACCAAAGATGAATGTTCGGTCAAGCTTTAAACCTCATAAAAAAGTGAATGTAGTGGAGCACCAAATACCAGGACTTTTAGAACTATGGGATTCTAACTGGCTAAAAGATTCTGTCACACTATCTGTAGTCTACAGGAAGTAGCAGCACCCTACCACTGAGTTCCTATTCTAAAAAATATATTTCCAATTTTATCAAAATATCTTTAATGTACAAAAAAAATAGAAGACATTTTTAAATCTTTTGATATTAATTTTGCAGGTTTACCATCTCCCACCTTGGGTCACCTTGGGTGGTACAGTACCACCATCACATGCACGTTCTCTCTTGTAAATAAGCTGAACTATGTAGCCAACCCTATTCTTGCAACCCTATTCTAGCAACCCTATTCTTGCCCATGACTTAAAAAATTGTTACAGTCTAACCAAAAAGAGCTATTATGCAATGGTGTACTAGGTAGTTTGAACCCTTTCTGGTGTGGTTAGCATCTTTGTCACCTAACCAACAGAATGAAGATTTGAATCGCATGACTGACCTATATAAGACTGTAAAATGTTCATGGAGGTCAGTAGTGTGCACAGACATGCAAAAGGGCAGGGCCAACTTTCATTTAAACTGAAAAGCACGCTGAAGGGCATGCTGACGGGCACGCTGAGGATTTATTTTTCTGGGGACCTTTTTTCATTTGCTTGTCGGTCACTTTTTACTTTTTTTGGCCCTTTTCTTGGGTTTCTTATCTTTCTTTGTGCTTTTTTTAAGGCTATAGGCCCATGCTCTTCGCTGTGACCAGCATTTTTCAGTGTAGAAAAGCAAAATATGGCATGCTTTTCCTTCAAAAAGGGCAAGAAAGGTAGGAGCAAGCCCCCACCCCCCACCCCCGATGCACGCCACTGATGGAGGTAATACCTGAACTAGGGATGCGGCCATAAATTTCAGAATTGTTACCAGCCGGGGATGTCGGTTTGGTGGTGGGAGATTGGAGTTTGACGAAAAACCAAAGACAACCAAAATTTCACAATTAAAAGTAGGCAAATTTTAAAAAAGTCGGGGGCGGTTCACCTTACGAGTTTTTTATCGCATATTTAGGTGAGTGATTAATTCAGGGCTGAGTTTCTACTTGCAAAAGCACTTTTTACAATAGAATAGTCGTGTAAACATGGTTTTTCCGGTTACTACTGGCTAAAACTGGCAAAAACCAGCAAGCTGCTTCATAGCCTACGCTTATTTTCACAGTAAACGACATTCTTCTCCCAATAAGTACGCAAATTTTCGACAGTCAGTTGCATAAATTTGCATAGGTATTGTCATAATTATAAATTTTTACTGTACAAATAAGCATATGAAAGGTGAATACGAAGTGAATATGAATTTTTAAAGCAAACGATGTGACGTTTTCAAGGGGAATTTTTACATTTTGCGAATATTTTACTATTGTCAGGCACACTTTTTTACTTGTCTTCAAGAAGATTTTTGCCATATTTTGGAGGAAAAACATGGCAAAAACCAGTTTTGGCTGGGACTGTAAAAACCGTGGTAAAAATTAATTTTAATCACTTGGTGGCAAAAACATGCTAACCCTGTTTGTGTGCTGCATAATGCCATTTAATAACAACGATGACACAAATCACATCTCTGTTACCACGATCTTCACAATCAACACAACAGAAATAAACTTGCACCACGAAACATTCTCATTAAGTTTTCCTAAAGGGAAATTTGTAAATTGGCAGAGAAGAATGTATGCACGTTGTACGGCCCAAAACTGTAAGCATTAAACGCGGCAGTTTTGTTAGCCGTAGTGAACCCTGTTTGTGTGCTGCACAATGCCATTTAATAACAACGATGACACACATCACATCTCTGTTACCACGATCTTCACAATCAACACAACAGAAATAAACTTGCACCACGAAACATTCTCATTAAGTTTTCCTAAAGGGAAATTTGTAAATTGGCACAGAAGAATGTATGCACGTTGTACGGCCCAAAACTGTAAGCATTAAACGCGGCAGTTTTGTTAGCCGTAGTGAACATGACTGGCCTTTCACTACCGGGAGTGTACATACACACCTAGCCCACCTGTGCCGGAAGAGCCTCGATCGTGCGGGCAATGGAAACAACGTAGTCTGCCATATCGAAAAATACTACTTACTAAGTAATATCCACACGTGTCATATCCTTGTCCTTGGCATTATTGAATCTTGTAGATCCATCACAATGTTGTTGTCGCATCTTCCCAGCTGTCGTGTTACCAAGATCATACCAGGATCTATACATAAACATGGAGGAAAGAGAATAATTCATTTTCGTAAACCCTGCCACTGTGTGCTGCCATTGCCTGTCGATCTGTGTTGGCTACGTCATAACTGCTGGTGTTCATGGGAAATCACGTGTATGGTGTAAAGTCAATCCCAATATTACGTATTTAGGTATTGCTTTACTCCCGTTTAAACTTAGGTAGAAGTAGGTTAAACGCGAATCGCACACCATACTCTTGTCGGAATCTATGGCCGTGAGCGCCTCATTCTAAAAGGAGCAATCTGTAAAAAAATATTGCATTTTTGTTCGGATGGGTGATTGGATGGGGGAACAGATAGTTATTAGAGAGGACTTGGAAAATGTCCACAAGTGTTATTTAGAATTGGAAAAATAAAAAAATGTTATCTTAAGTCATGTATTCTGTGGCCTACAGGTTTTTTTTTAATAAAGTAGAGGATGAAATTTTCCCCCTTTTTTGTTGTTGGGGATTGTTGAAATGGAGGGGGGGGGAATTACTCATGTGCCCATCAACTGGCAATAATACACGTCCATAGCTCCACATACAGCAACATGTTTAAATTAGACCCTCGTTCTTTCCCCTGCCCGCCTACCTCCCCCCCTCGGCGAAATAAAACTTTTTCGGGTGTTTCTTAATTTCTGGGCACGACCAAACACGAAATCAACAATGGACAAAAAGCACTGCACCAAAGTAATACGCCCATGAACCTGCAACACTATTTTATTTATTATGTGAATGGTTTAGGGCAGACGCAAGTAATGCCATGAGCAGGAAGATGGGCCTCAGTCAGAAATAACGGGAGAGAAGACAAAACTACGAAAAATGGAAACGATAGGCTAAAAAAAGGCCTCAAAATGTTACAGGAAAAACGTCAAGATCCAATCAGTAAAGGCAGCCATGCCCTAACACGCTTCTCAACCCCTCCAATATTTTATCGTCGAAATGCTCCTGGACAGAGTTTGTTCAAAATGTTGACTCCACTGTTTCTTCATTTGATACTAATGTTTACAGCTCATTTCCGTTTCTTGATTCGAGAAGTTTAGCAGTCAGCAGTTAAGACCTATCACTTTACAACTACTTCAGAAACCCGACCACTAAACTTGGAAACCACATCAATTTCAGAAACACAAGCCATGGCTCAAAGACAGACCGTAATTTTAGAGGTAACAAGTGTTACTTCGAACTGTAACGTCTCCTAGACGTTACAAACAACATGCAACTTTTTGTTAATCCTAAACTGATAATTTCAGAATGTTAAAAGTAATTTTAGAAGTAACGCAGGACTGTGAAGTAACGAAGAGCAAGTGGAATATTAGAAGTAACCATGGAAGTAAATTATTGGTGTTTTTTCGAGACGTAACATCTAAGAGAAGTAAAAAAACTCGATTGGTAGAGTGTAACGTCTAAACTTCCTTTTAGACGTAAAATTAGACGTTATACTTTTAGGAGTGTAAGCTTTCTCTATGTTCATTTTTCTTATAGAAATAATTTGATTTACATCGTTTTCATTTAAGTATGTCGGACATTGCAAAGGATAAAGGATTACAAATGAGGTGTAATAATTGTGCCAATTTGTTCCCCCCCCCCACATAAAAAATTAGCTGTGGCATTGGCTTGAGCTTGGTAGTATGTTTCATTTTGTAAAAGACTATCAAATTCATTCCACAGCAATAATATCCAATTCTAGCATGTGGACAACTTTCGTCATTGCCATGTATTCCAATATCGAATTTGCTCCTCCCTTTACCAGACAATTTGGAGGATTCATCTTGAAAAAGTCAACTTCAGTCTTTTGTTCATAGGGTTCTTTCTTATCCCATGGTTAGTTGGTAATACGTGAAATTAGCCTTGGTATCAAGCCATACGTTAAAACTACATGAGTAAGACCTTTTTAAAACAGTGAACTACAATACTGCTTACAGTTGTCTTATAGGGAAGCAACGGCGTAAATAACCAGTGGGGCAAGGAGGGTGTGGTAAATGCAGAAGTCATACGTTTTCTAGGGGGTATAATAGGATGGGTTCGTAAAATATATCCCTCCCCTTAACTCCGACTTCATTAACGCCACTGTAGAGACTAAATCTTGCAACCACAGAATGAGAAAATAGACATTGATTTGTTTTGGGGGAACAAACTATTAACATAATGGACGGAACGGAATGGTGAAAAGGGATTGTGAAGCCGTTTGGCCGGGCAGGGGCGGGGGGGGGGGAGTAGGAGGTAGAGCAATGAAGATGTAAGTTGGGGGAGGGGTCTAAGTTATGGCCGTCTAGGGGTAGGAGGAATAAGGAAAACGAGAGGTCTGAGAATTCGGGTGCGGTGAGGTTAATTCATTTGCTATACACACACATCACATGCCAAAAACACCACTAACGCTGCCTTAATAGTGTAATATTTCTTAGTTTATTATTAAATATCAACATAGAATAAATGCTCGAATAAATCTCGCTAAACGCCAGTTAAAAGAGATAACTACGGTAAAAATCTGTACATGTAGCCAACTTCCTATCGCTCATTCATGTGTATGCACACCTTCCACTATTTTAACTCTCGAGATACATTTACCACCAAAGCAATTGTTGACAACAGTTAAAACCACGTTCTATAATTAATCATGGCAACAACGAACCAAGTTATGGCACTGGTTTAAGATTACACGCATTACTAATAAGTAAAGGATAATGACCGAAAACCGCGGGCATTCCTAAACAATGCCCGAGGGCGCGCAGCGTCCCGAGGGCCATTGTTTAGGAATGCACAAGGTTTTCAGTCATTATCCGACTTAATGCCCGTTACGGTGAAGAGCCCGTTCACATTGTTGGCTATTGTTGGCAGACGTTCTATGCTTTGAAAGAACGTGGTATTGTTACGTTCTTAAAATAACGGGCCATTGTTTTGCATTATTGGTAAATATTCGAAAATAGTTGAACGTGATGCGGGAAATTAAAATTCTTGGTAGGCTATACTGATGATCAAAATGCCTTATCGTATTCCGTGTTTGTGCTTTTCGATGTGCTTGTTTGTGCGTTGCGTGGCAGAAATGAGGACAGAACTTTAACACAAAGACAACGAACGTTTGGCAGGTCAAATGAAAATGGGCGAGAATACCTTGAATACATATTAAAGGTTTCAAAAATAAATCAACGTGGGTTAAAACATATAAAAGGAAAGAAGAAAACAAGCCGAACAGCTATGTCAGTGATCTGGAGAGGAATTGGGTTGTTAGTTTGAATTCGGGTCATGCCACTGCAAAGGTGGCTCACTGTACTACGTTAATTCTAGTGCATTATTTTTGCTGTTTGGCTTGTTTTCCTCTTTCCTTTATATAATTTACATGAATTTGTGCTGATTTATTTAAAAGTGAAACCAAAGAGAGTCAAGGCATTTTCTCTTTCCGACAATCCTTCTCGTTGTCCTGTCAACGTGCACAGGCTGTACCAAAATCAATGGCCCGAACATGCAAATATTGGGGTTGTGTATTTTTGCCCCAAAAAGAAATACAGTAATTACATTTTGTATTACAACCGCCCCGTGGGTAAAAATCTTCGGACAACATCATCAAAAATGTTGTAACAGATGCCAATTGCTACGTTGGATGGCTAATTAAGCAATCACAACATTGGTGTCAGCCACAACTTTGTATCGACCAAACGTAGAAGAGCAGCTCATTGTGGAAACAACTGGCCACCGTAACTTGAAATCCTTACGACAGTACAAGAAAAGTAGCCGTGGTATGCAAGCAAATATCGGTATTTTGAACGTCGTAGCAAATGTATCAGGCCGGAGTGTTACAAATGAAACCCCGGTCAAACATTTGGTGATTAAAAACTGTTCCCATTTTACAATCATTACGTAATCTTTTGTAAATGTAACGACATAGTAATGTAGTGCTTTGCTACTTTAAACGTGTTTTTTTTGTTTTGTTTTGTTAAAATAAGCTGTTTTTCAAACCCCGGGCATTCCCTAGGGAATGCCCGCACTTTTCCCGCCTTCCGATGAAAGTGCGGGCTTTCCCGGCAACAATGGGTTTTTACATCGTTGCGTATTGTTTCAGCTGGGCTTTCTTTTGCCGAAAAGGGCATTAAGTCAAACGAAACCATAGTAGCGGTAACAAAACAAATACCAGCCGGGTGAAACGAATGACAACAGTTCTAACAGCGCTACGTGAATTTCTTATGACCAAGCTCACAGTCATTTGCCAACGATGAATTCACTTGATTACGTGACTCGGAAAAGCCAACATCCACATTTGCGTCAGTTCGGTTTTTTCAATAAGTAACTCTTCTTCAAAACTCGTAATTCAATGTCAGATTGGCCAAATGTAATTGAGATACATGCTCATTACCTGCTAAAAGAAGTCCGTGTGTTGTCCCGTAGAAGAAATGGCGAACCAGAGAAAATGTCAACGCTGTTGTGTAGTTGCTTCAAGCCAACATCCCCACATACGACGAGCATCAACCACGCCCACCTGGCTTAGCGTTACATCAAAACGGCAGGCTTCAAGATCAAAATTAACGCTGCTGCGTGAGCAACAACTGTTGGCGCACGCGCACACGCTGCTTGAAGAATTATCTTCTTCTAGCGATTCAGAAAAGTGCTGACGCCCCTAACGGCGATGAACAACACTCAATAGAGTATGGTGACCTCACAATAACAAAATATTCATATTATGACATATTAATGAAGTTAAAACTATAAGATCTTGACTTTGTTTGTTTTTCATATGTAAAATTTATATAAAAATATGAACAAGTTCATTAATAAAGTAAACAAAAATAAAAACCAGTCTTAATTAAAGCAATAACCACAACAATTAACGTGGATTTACTTAGTAAAACTTGAACATGCAACCAAACTAAGGCCCAGTGAGCAAGAAGCTCGTATGCAGCACACGACCATAAGAGGCAGGCTACAATCTTGAGCAGCGAGGGGGGAGCGATCAGGGAGATCCACCCATCGGCACGACAGGATATCATAATAGCCCTACATTAAATTCTGTGAATGATGCTGGCGTAATGTTTCACTCCAGTTTGGTTAGTATTACACGACATTTACGTATAATTTAATAGTTACACCAGAGTTGGTACCCTTTAAGACTACTTAATGGATGTAAAGTTACACTTAATTTTTACTATGTAGTTATATTTTTGTATAAATAACCGGTGTGCTAGAATGAGTGAGCATCTGTTTGTGCATCTGTACAAGCATGTGTGTGCACACGTGTGCTTGTTTGTATACCGTTTTTTTGTGATATCCTCTACAAAACGTCAGTATGATACAATTTTGGATTTTTAAAACTAACAGCAAAAATGTTACGTTATGCCTTGGTTTATGAGCTTGTCAAATTAGTAATAGAATCTTTTTTTTTATGGTTGTGTGTTTTATTTGCCATGTGTTTTATTTGTCATTTGGGTTTTTCTCTGAAATGATGGAGTTAATAGTGTTACTTTCACACTGCATTCGTCCAGTCCGTTTAATGATTTTGTTATGAGCAATGATTTTTCCAGATAAACTGCCTTTTCACAATATAGTGGGGATATCAACAAACGATCTGACCATACCACTCCTTTTATGTCAACCAAACCACGTCAGAACAGTTACCAATTTGCTGAATAATTAATAATCATTTTCTTACTTTTTAATTATTTTTTGTACTGCTATTTCTACGACAGAGCACTACGGAAGGTTGTGTTTTTAGCATGTCTGCTGCCTCTGTGAGTTAATGCACCTAGTTATTTGCCAATGTTTTGGATAGAATTCAATCACTCTACGTGTCTTTTATAATACTGAAGCCTTTAAATCTAGTGTAGGGAAATTTTAAAATCGATTTTAAAAAAGAGAGTAAGATGTGTAATTCTGCGTGTATTTACTAAATGTTATTGAAAGTATTGCATGACTTACTTGTTCTTAACTTGTTGTTGTTATTTAGCAGAGAACGGATAAGCCATTATTCATTATTCATCAATATCGCATAAAAATGTGTGTTACTTAAACCTTGCTGCTTACCGCATATTTCCTTGAGCACGACTTCAAGTGACAACTGCGTTCCCTTAAGGACGGCTGATGCAGCACCTCTACAAAAGCTGAAGCTGGAACATTTCGAAGTGAACAACTTGTATTACGGCATTGATTGGCTTGAACCATTATTTATTGGGACAATACTCATATTTTGGGGGGGTTGAAAATAAAATTGAATACAATAAAAATAGATTTAAACAACATTTGGATTATTCTCGTTTTTTAAACATTTTCCAGTCTTTAAATGTGACAAGGCCTAGGATACTGATTTTGGCCTAGGATACTGATTTGTCGTGCTTGCCACTCCATGCGCTTGCAAACACTGAACCAAGACAATAGCAAACATGCACCGTGTAATGCTTATTATACATACTAGCGGCAGGTCTACTGTGACTTGATAGAAGCACTTGTTGAATCGTTTCTTTCTATCTAGGCCCTGATCGGGGAAGCAGCCTCGAAAATTACAGGTTATCTAATTCCTGAATCTAACCAATCTCTATTCTGTAAGTTGTACAAATTGTCGTTTCGGAATTACTGATATGGCATTTGTAAGTTATGAAATGATTTAACGAACATAGAAATTAATAAACGTCTGCTGACCATCATTACCCTATGATTACATTGCCATGGTTTCTCATTAAAGACATTGCAGAAGCAGATGTTCAGTCACAGCGAGTAAAAATACCAAATCATTATTACGCTATGATTACATTGTCATGGTTGCTCCTTAAAGGCATTTTAGAAGACAGATGTTCAGTCACAGCAAGTAAAAACACCAAATACTACCTAAGTAAATGCTAGTAAGGGAGAATATTTTACATTGCTAGATGCATGTAGAAGCGTGCCATTTCACTGGTCTTGATACAAATGCAGTCACCAAAGATGATTTTAGAGAATGGTTGCATAATACTTATTGCTGTCAAATTTTTTTTATCAGTGCATTATGTACTGATCTGTTGGAAGGAAACCAACATTTGCTTCATTTTATCTTCAACCTATCTCTCTAATCTTTTGCTGAGCTGCCTGACATGTTTACGTTTCTAGTAATACAGCAAATGGGTGAGGATAATCAAAATCCCATTAGAAAAGAAGCATGTGGAACTCTGTTTACCTGTAATGTTGAAAGCAAACTGGCCGAAATTAAATTGTTACTGCTACTTGAAGACCATCAAGACGACTCCAGTCGTTCTGACTAGTGTCCTAAGGCGTGAAACATGTTTTTCTTATTCCTGGTACAATAACAACAGGAGCGCAATTCAGTAAGTACGTAAGACAGTTTTCCATTTTGGGTCACACACAAATTTAAGTACATGACGACAAAATGTATATCATTACTGGATAATGCTATTTTGGATAAAGGATGTGGTTTCCTTTTCACTGGTTACTGCTACCAGTATGAAGTGTAAATATCTTTAGCTTGGGCAAAACGTTGAACACATAACAATCCAAAACGTTATGGAATTTGTAAGGGGAGGAGTCACTTCCTGAGTAATGTCCATATTGATTAGAGCGATAATGTACCCTTAAGGAGTGTAAGTTACTCCAGTTTGCCTTCCTAAAAAATGTATATAAGTTTTACAACATGGTTTTACTTAGTCGTATAATTGGTAGTAAATCAATCTTAACATAATAATACATTTTCTTTTTTTCTTCAAATTAGTAGAAATCATGCTGAAATAAATCGAAAAATTCCAAATGTATCATATTAAAATGACAGTGTTATTCATCAATAATGGAATTACAATGCACTCTGCAACCATCATTTCATCACTTTAGACTTATGCACTTTGTGTAACGTATGTGAACGATAATTACAACACCATACAATGTCATCAGTGATGAATTTTAGTTTATTTTTGCCTTTTCCATATAGTCTCATTTATGACTTTTTAAAGTTTGTCAATTTTTAACACATACATGGCTTTAATAAAATCCAGTGCTTTTCTTAGTTGGTGACTTTCACTAGTTTCACCTGTATTTTGCACATTGAGGAATGTGGTTTGGTATAGTATGCTAATAGAAATCACTCAATTGCTTGGTCATGCATAGCACCTACAAGCATTTTGCTCTATAAGCGTGTGTGGACAATCTACGTTATTAATACCATCAGAGTGAATTATTATCACAACAATCATCACAAAGCAATGGCAGTAACAGCAACAATGCTTACAATCAGAAAGTGTGGCGCCATCTATTATCTCTTATGTTGGCCATTGCCTATTTCCTAACACCCAACCTGGGAAATAGCTGGTGAGTAGCAGCTTCTGTAATCTAAGGAAATCGTGTAAATAGCATCTTAGACAGGTTAGATAAGAAGCCGTCCTTTAACAATTACCAGCTTGTTTGACAAAATTTTCAATTTCGCTATTAGTGGTTGGAATATATGGAACCCTACAAATGCGTTGGGTAATTTTTGCTCTAAAAAATGTCACAAACTCAACAGACGTCCATTTTGAGTATGACCATGACAAATACATGTGAGAGGCCTTCAGAGAAGAACAAATTTCTGGCTAAACTAAACTCCGGTATGAACAACTCAATATAATTCAGTACATTCAATATAATTCACGAAGTTCCAGGAGAAACAGTAACCTCAAATAATACTCTTACAAATAATTTTCATTTCTTGTTTTTTTTATGTTCATGTTTAATATGGCTGAACATGTTTACAAACGTTCTTTACTTCAACCCTTTACACAGCAGAACTAGGCGTACACACAAGAAAAAAATAACAAATTCCAGCAACCAAAAGCATGCGTATGATGATTTCCTTAATAGAGCGTGAAAAGTACAATCAATTTGTTAGGTGAGGCATGAGGATGTGAGCTCGATTTGTATTACCAAACTAAGTACAAATCGGACTTAAAACATGGACCTTTATTAGTGTATATCTGTGGTATAACTTTAAAAACAATACCAGTTTCAATCAACTGTTTTGTAATGGTGTTTTTTATGTCTTATAATTTGGATAACGTCCAATTCACATTTCGGTTTTCAATTCTATTGGTCTCGTGACAGCAATTTTGGAAATTCCCAAACTTGGCAAACCTCAAGAAATATCTGTCAACTATCTTTACCCTTGGAAAATTTCACGCCATTCTGCGAATACGAAGCCACTGCTTTCCTAGGTATGTTTTTGCCATGTTTTGGGTTTTTGGCGGGGATCAGCATATCAGGCAGCAATCAATGGTCTGCTCCTTTCTCTCCTGCATCTCTGATGCGAAAATCAATGCTCACCAGAGAAGGATGCAGGGCTATCAAAGGCCGTATGATGATGGTCACCTGCAGTGTCTGGTATTTTCAATCTAATTTCTCTTTGTAACTGCGAGGTGTACCTGTTGCCACTGTTGACGCGTTTTGTATGGTGAAATGGTATCATGGACAGCTACTGCCTCACTACGGTTCCTGAGACTGCTGCAAAATGTTTCACCATCCTGACTTATGACTGCATACAATTCAAATTCATGTGAGGTGTCGATGCACATACGTGATGGTTAGCTATATAAAATGTCAGAAACATAAATTCTTTGGCCACAGACGGACATACATGAGGATGGGTATGGCAGCAACTATGGTGACATCCTGACTTAGAGCAAGACAGCCAAGAATTGACAGCAAGTTCATCGCATCTGTACTGAACTCTGACAAGAGGAGGTTCTCTGGGCTACCACTGGGATACATCGGCTGACAAACAGATTTCTCCATGTTATTATTCGTGGACACAGCAGACTTCATCATGAGTACGACCAAACAATTCATGGAACTAAGGATCAGCAAGACGAAAGACGGTATGCAGAATGTGTCTTCGAGTCAAGTAACACAAATACCACCCGTGGTAGAAAAAGATGATGTCTTCAGTACATACCCAATTTGTTTACTCGTACGTTAAGCTACGCCCTGGAAGTTCTACTGAACCACAGCCACCATGCCAACATACTTGCCAGCTTACATTGCCATAGAGGTATCGAATGAATTTTTTCTGTAAGGAGAATGAGAAATACCACGAAAGTAGCCATGAGAAATTGGGAAAGGCCCCCGATGACGTTGAGTTAGGAGGACTCCGCTTTGGAGGAAAAGAAACTTACATCCAGCAGAGAGGAATAAGAACCAGCAACAATGCCAAGTTGTTCAAGCCAAACATTAACCACCTTGCCCACAATGACAATGGTGACACCAATGCCAGCTTCTTAAGTACTGCCAACATTAGCCACCTTACCAATAATGGGAAAAGCAATGCTGACACCTGCAGTTTGATCTTCACACTACTTTCAACATCAGTCGCTTTGCTTACTACGGCGAAGGCAATGTCAATTCTGAAAAGTTCTTCTACGAAACTATTGCCAATATCAGCTGACTTGTCCACAATGACGACGCCACTGCAATCTTCAGAAGCCGTGTCCACAAGAGAGACTAGATGGTCGATACTGACATCTCGCCACAAAGCAACACAGTAAGATGCCGCCGACTCAATTTCTTCAATCCGGCCACCACTGAGTTTGCCATCATCCGGCAAACTAAAAACGATAGTGACGATACAGAATGTCATCCTTCATCAGTAACGTCCTTACATAGGTACAGGTACACCCATGCGGTGTTATAGCAATCCTGAGGAAGTAATCTACATCATTTCATCGAGCAGTTTGGATGAGGAGGAAAAAGCATTGGAACAAACAGAAAAGCCATTCAGTCGCTATGGTCAATTCTATCAGCAAGGAGAGAAAAGACAGTCACAGGTGGTGAACAGAGTGTAGACTCAAGCCAATCATCAACAACGTAGAGAAAGGACACGAGGTGTGATGAGGTAGTGATGAAAAGACGATGGAAGCAATAAGTTATCAGGACATCATCTGAGGAACGAAAAGAGGGATATTTCCACCCAACCACTCTTCCCTCACAAATGAAAAAAACCGATCCTGACACAATAAAATGCCACTCTCCAGAAGAAGTGACATGCCACAAGCAAGACAGATTGTGTTGTGCTTCAGCCAGCCAGTTCAAGAATCGCAAAACAGTTCACAAACAGAAGAAATAGACGAATGCGGTGATCCCAGAACGGGATGGCTTGTGCTTCATGATATGCGTGATTACTTGGGATATGTGTGATTACAATACTCCTCGTCAATGAGAGCATCGCCATTGAACCGTCACAACAGGTCACAGCAGAAACTAGACAGTATTCCGTGCCACAATGATTTGGAAGAAGCCAGTTTCTGCTCCAGCCAACAGGCAGCTGCCAAGTCGCCATGAACAGTAACAATCCAAGTCAGTCAGTCGATAATTGTGCCACAAAGGGGTGAACCTACTTTCACTGCAACACCGCAGCCAGCAACATTGCTGCCACCAGTAGTAACAACTGTCTCGCAGGCCACACAGTAAACAAAGGTGCATTAAAGGGATGGAAACTTGTTCCAGCAAGCCACTTTCTTGAACAACCATTACACAAGAAGGCCAGATGTGGCCAAAGCGACAACTATGGCCCACTACCATCTGGAAAACATTGACGAAAGAATAGTTTCTGGCCTTCATCAGAATAATGCACATAATTGGCTACAATGACGTGCCGGAAATGGTGCAGTAAAGTACAGGGTAGCATTTCTGATGGGGTCCAACAAAATTATGTATGGGTAATGGGGTATGCATGCTGTAAACTTAAAGAGTTTGGTTCAGGGCTCCACACTATAAACTGAAGTGTTTTACACTGGTTTAGCACCCGTTTTTAATATATCAAACAAATTAAAACTAAATTCACTATTCAATTTTACAAATTTTTTCTTTTTCATGTAGTGTTTATCAATGTCAATATTTGATATCCTGACTTCACTGAACGAAAGCTTGGCAGGATTCCTGAACGAGTTTTGTGTTGAATCAAACTTCATTACCCACTCTGTTATTATTTCTGTATAGGCATACCTACGTGAAGGAGAGCAAATCAATGTAGGCTCCAGTACATTCAAATTGGTGGCAGAGACACAACTCTGAGTTGGTAGTTAAGTGGAACGAAGGGCAGCCTCTGACAATGGTGTCTGTTCCAGTACATATGCTATTTATTAATAAACATCAGCAAACCCTTACGATTGTGCATATAACAGAGGTACTTGCACAACTGATGACGACAAAAGCATCACCTAAGTACTGTTAGTACAGTATTCATTAATCACCCCTAATAGTAACCATTCAACAAGGGTGGAGACCGCAGTCGTATACTACAGCCGCAGCTACAAAGATGAAAGTAGGAAACTACTTCCTTTACAATAAATTAAAATATATTAAATCATGTGCAATTGACAATCCTTTTATGTACAAGTAACGCCCCCTCCCTGCCTATGAGTAGAACTATAAAATAATAATCTGAATCTATATCTATTTAAATCCACTTAATATGTATTATTTAAAATACAGACAACACACATCTTCACCCTCTCCCCCACCCCCAAAAAAAAAAAACACAACACATAAGAAAATATTACCCACAGTTACGGCACCAAGAGAGAATTAACTCACAATGAAAATTAAGAAAAAATTAACTAACTGACCAGTAAAAAAGTTTGCTGTCCCATCACAAACCTCAACTCCCAGCATTCCCTCACAAATCTAAACACTGAGTCTGCTTCCTAATTCTACTGAACCCATGCAATGTAGTGGGAAATGTTTCCCAAAGTGTTTCGGAAAGTATTATTCCCCTGCATCACAAATAACTTGTGAAGATTTAGATGGCACTTGCATGTGGCAGAGCAGGCATTGCGACAGGGGTGATGCTCCCATAGCAGCGCACACATCTTTTTTGTGGTGGTGTTAATAATGGAGGCAAATCCGAGTCTGAACTTGTTGGCACATATCCTGGGGCATTCTGAACTGGCATTTTACATGGCGAATTAGTTAAATCTTTATAAACCGGTTGTGAATTACTTTTATTCGGCAATACAGGTATCAACAATGTCTGTATTGAGTGAAGTATTAGATTGTTATTTCCAATATTCTCTTGATTGGTAGCTACCTCTTGCATGATAAAGAGAAGACTATCATGCCATGTGAGCACATCTGACATATCTATATCATTTTTCGGTACGTAATGGTGTACTTGTTGACCGTGTTTCTGCCAAGCCATGCCGGTTTTTAACTTTACTTGAAAGTGAAATTCGTTGTTTGTGGATAGCACAGTTCCAAACTCCCATCTACATTGCATTTGGCCTATTATTAGCACAGTATACTTCATCGCCAACTTTATAGATTAGCTCGTGTTTAGTTCGCAGTTTTAGTCGACGTGTTTGAGCCTTATCGACTTTGTCATCAATTGAGGGAACCATTAGTGCAAACAGGTTCGAACATAATGTTTTCGAAAAAGCTTTGATGGAATGACTTGTGTAGTGGTATGAAGCACATATCGAGCTTGCAATAACAAATGTATTAATACTCTTGCAACAGACAATCCTGACCAAATACTATGTTTCATGGAACGTTTTAGACTACGAACTCATTTTCCTCTTTTCCAGTTGTACAATTCTGGTAAGGAATGCTTGTGACGTGACGGATGCCACATTCTTTCAAAAACATTTCGAATTCTTAACTTACAAATATAGGTCTGTTGTAGGGTCCTATGGTTCTACATGCTCCATATATTGAAAATATCTTGCTTAAAGTTCTAGTTATGCTCGAACTTGTTGTTGAAATCATATTATAAATATAAGAATGGAAATGTTGAACGGGCATCTGGTACCACAAGAAAAATTATACCTGCATACAGGCTACAAAAATCACTGTGGAAGGAGACTTCATACTATTGCAGGCTATTCACACACATGTTTTTTGCTAGTAACGCCACTTTCTTTACTTGGCATGGTTGACATGCCTTACCTGTTTTTTCAAGGTTGGCGTCGATTTTCAGCCACCAAATGCGAGAGCGAGCAAGTGTGTTTATTCCAACAATTCACAGTACCCGAAGTGAAATACAGCAAAGGACCTCTGGTCTTAATTTCTCTGGAATTATCAGCCAATGACTCCAGAAAATACCATTACCATCTAACGACTAACGCCATCTTAAAAAATGGTTTTAAACTTTAATATTCAATCTTTTCTGGCCAACCATCATTAGTGTAAGGCTAAACAGTTGACAACAGTTTATCTTTCATAGTTTGTTTTTCAAGGTGTTCAGACAAGATTTGAAGTGTTTCAATGGTTTCTAAGTTCATTACTCACCAACCAGGTGGTCTTTTGAAAGGGCGCTCATACAGGACAGGCACAAGTGATGAAAAAAATCAGCAGTTAATGTATCTTTCTCAGCGATGTAATGCAGCTGAAAATCGAATCAATTAAGATAAAGTACCCAATGATGTATTTGCACTGCCACCATAGATGGAATGAACACTTTGCTTTCGAACACTCACACTAAAGCCATCTGATCTGTTTGTAATACGGTTTTCCATCCAAAAAAGTAATGGTAGAATCTCTCAACCCCAAAAACTATAGATAATGCTTAACGAACGAACTGGACATATCCAAGTTTGGCTTTGCTCAGTGCTTGTGTGTCAAAAACTATAGGAGATGGTGTTGGCCCGTTTGCGCGTTGGTCACACTCGACTTGCTCACTGTTTCCTTTTGCGGGGGGTTGACCCTCCTGAATGTTCTTGGTGTCGACGGCCACTTACGGTCCGGCACTTCCTTGTTGATTGTCACCATCTTGATGGTGTTCGTCATCGTTTCCATCTTCCGCATGACATTGCGTGTCAATTGGGTGATAAGCCTGTCCTCCCATCTGGTGTTTTCAATTTTTGCAGGAGGTACAGATGTATGACAAGATTTAGATTAGGGGTTTGGATAACATCTCTGTAATGTGTGGTGCAGTGGTAACCCGGACCACTGCACTGTGACTGAGGTTGGCGCTAATGACCAAGTTGTCGACGCACCATTAAGCCTCAACCCCCCCCCCCTATAGGTCTAACCTTCCCCCGAAGGTGTAACATGAATCAGTGCAGCACCTACCTTTAGCGGTTCTATGTCATTACATCACCAACAATTCATCGCACGGACAATTCATCACAGTCAATTGATTACTGAACAATACATTGCGTGTCTAAATACATTGCATGGACACTATCGCATATACAAATTCATAACATGTTAATTCGTCATAGCATCTCATTTTGTCACTACAGCTCGACAGTTGTTATTTTTGCTTGAAATACACCATTTCAGTGACATACGATGGTTGGTACCAGCAGACAACATTAAACATTTTTTTCTGTGATTAATTAAATCGGATGTAATGAAATATAAAGGAAATAACGTGGTGCTCATATTGCTCTCGTTAGTCACATATTCTCTCTAGCAATGCAGCAAGCACAATTTTAACCTACAAGTTTAAACACTTTGATTTTTCACCTACAAGTTTATTCATTTATTAGGACAAGTTTAAAGGTTTTGTATTGCAATTTTAAGCTCTGTATTGCAATTTTTGAAGGTTGAAGTTTCGTTTGAAGCTTTACTTTAAGGAATAAAGATTAGTTTTATTGAATAATATTATTTAAAACGTGCAAAAAAACTTTCAAGTTTGGAAATATGTTGAGTGTGGCACGGAATTTTTATTCCTGTAATATTCACATCCTTTCTCTTTCCCTTTCCTCCCATCATTTTCCTGCCCTGTCCCTCCTCTTCCCATCTTTCCTATCCTCAAACCCATCCCTCCTCCTTGCTAAACACAGTTGAATTTGATGGGTAGGTGAATTAAGCACTGTCCCTCTTTCAACCACTCCAACTTTTAAAAGTTGCAAAAAAGTGATTCGATCTCCATCCCAACTCAAAATTTTACCTTTTAGATTAGGTTAATGCATAATCATATGCTTAATGGTAACAGACCATCCCTCATCCTTGTTGCATGCCGTCGTTTAAGAATTGTCACTGAGATGACGACATGGAGCATATTGTTAGTCGAGGCAGAAATGTGCCAATTTCAACTTTTCCTGGCAACGACGAACCAATTTCAACTACTGGCCAAAGAATTGATACGCTCGCCCATTTTCATTGTAGGTTTGGTTCTTGTCTTCGTCTTTGCTATGAGGATTTGCCTTATAATGTAAGATGAATAACTAAAACGTGCGATGAATTGTCAGTGTCATGAATTAAACAAGACGTATTATCCATGTGATGAGTTTGCACACGCGATGTATTGACTGCAATCAATTGACTGCGATGAATTGTCCGTGAGATGAATTGTAGGCACTGTATTCTCCGGATACCACCCCTAGCAGAGATGTGTCACAAACTAATTTTATTGGCAATGTTGGATCATAGTGAGCCAAAACCTTTGATTTTACAAAAGCTGCCTTAGCCTTTTACAGTATCTGAATATGTTTCTACCCAAAACTATGTTATTTTTGTTGAAAGTAAATTATTGAGAGTAACCAGTACGGAAGCCAGATGGGGCACAATTTTCCCATACTAGTTCATAAATCCAATTTGAGATTTAAGTTCAGTAATGTTACTAGGCTCCGGTGCCATCCTGATGAACTACAGATCTGTAGAACTACAGATTGATTAAGAGATTCCAGTTTTATCCATTTGAAATCCAAGAAAGTTTTATTTAGCTCTGACTAAGTTTAGATTTATTCTTCTTAATATAGGTATGTGTAGTGTTATAAAATAGATGTAAAAATGAGAGGCCAGACGCACTTGCAGCTAAAACGTTAATTTGTATTTTTTGTGTTTAATGAAATTGAGTTTTACGAACAATTGCTCAACAACCCGTAGATCTGTCCCAACGACATACATCTTATTCAACAATTCCAACACTATCAGGCACGCCATAACAACGAATGGACCTCACACAACGTTCAGGCCCTGTATCCTTCACTGCAACATCAACTTATCACACACCACGTCTACCTACCTCTCCAGAGCCCCCACAGTCCTTAAAGAATTCAACCGGAATCTAGACCTTTTCATTAAACTCCTCAAACTTGTTCCAAACACTTTCGACTCGTCCTTTCATGGTAGATTCTTCCAGAACAAACCAAAGCAATTAAATTTCCTCGACCTCAACCTCATGATACTAGATGATTGCAAGATCAAAACTAACCATTATAGAAAACCATTCCACATCACTCACACAGTCCATTTCCTCTTATCATGATCCATCAACAAAACTTAAGGGTTTAAATAACGAAGTCAGATGGGTTGTCCAGCACACGTCCAACATCCCATGAACCCCTTCCAAATCTTGGGCATAAGATACTACACCAGCCCCGAGTGGTACTCAACTCCACATAAGCCATACATATCCTTCAACCATAAAATCTTCTTGCCGTACCACAAATCGATCTATTCTGCACACAGAAAAGTATTGCACTATGAACAGTTCAGCCGCATTTGTACAAAAACCCGTACACTCCAGAAGCTGTGGACCACACCACTGAACAACTCCCCTCATTTTCATAAGAATGTCGAGTACCAAATCCCCAGCAGTAGCTGTAGCCATTCCTAAATTGGTAACACTCTATATTAGTATCCAACAAAGACTTACCATCAACAAATCTGACCTCCGTTGCATGAAACAATCCACCTCCCTTTACCGACACCAGAGAGACAGCAGCCACACCTCAACTCCCAGAACATCAATGTTCTCCACAGCGAAAGCTTTCATCGACCAAGATTCAACCTGGAAGCCTTCGAAATTTCTAAAAACGAATCTGTTTTCCTAAACCATGTCTTACCCATGACCCAAGTGAGTACCCACTGGGCCAAACTCCTCTCTTCAGCTGCTTCCTCTCGTCCCCGCTCCCCTCACCCCTCTACCCCACTGTTCACTTGTTCCTTTTCTTCTGCCTTCCCAATCCGTCTTTCCCTTTCTTCCCCTCCGGTTACTCACTTTATTATTTATTTACTTATTAATTAATTATTTTCCTTCTCTTTTGGAACAAATTCTACCCCTAGCATTTCCAATCTCCCCTGATGGACCTTGCGTTACACTCTCTCAGAAGGCCTTATCCAGCCTCGATTTCGTTCATTCCTTTCCAATACGGCCTAACTGCTGCTCTGATCATCCCCAATGTAAGTTTAACATAATTTTACTGGTCATTGGCCATCCGAACCAATTTACAGCATACCTAATGCATTGTAAGTCATCATTAGTAACTATTTTGATAGTAGTTTAGCATGTTACTCTTTAAAATTTAGACTGACTGCACCAATGTCAGCGAACGTTTAGGCCTATTGACTGACCATGCCTTCTTGAGTTGTTTTTTAAACTTTTACTTTGCAACTCTGATGGAAGCACAGCCAAACAAAGGTGTCGAAATATAAGTTTGTGTTTTAGCTGCAAGTAGTCTGGCTTCACTTTTTAAAATCTATTCCTCTTAACTTTAATACCACTAACCTACAGACCAGAGCATACTTTATGGCGAATGTGGGAGGGGGGGGTCATGCTTCCAGCCTTTTCCTACAGCCAAAATGCCATCAACAAAAGATTTTCCCGAGGGATATCTCTCAGCACATGTGCCATACGCTTTTCGGAATTGTCTGGAGAACTTGATATTCCTAGAGCAGTCTTTGCGACTACAGTAATCCAAGGCAGGCTTCAAGGGTGCCTTAGACTCTTCATAGAGCTCTGTCTTCAAAAAAGCTTCTGAAAGATCAATAATCAAAAAAGTATCGCAACCCACAAGCTGACTGAACATGCTCTGCTCTAGGTACGGGGTGGCACTTTTTCTCTTGTTTACGATTTACCATGCCTGAGTAATATCCAAAAAAAGTCCCATTTAGGCTTGAACACAAGCGTGGTGGGAGTCGCCCTAACACAGCAATATACAGGTTTTAGTATTCTTTCTCACACTCGCCAGTTGATTTTGGCTTCGACAATGCCTCTAACTGCTAGGGTTACAGGTTGGGCCTTACAATATCTTGGGACGGCATCAGATTTCAGTTTATACTGGCTTTGAATCTGCTGAAGGTACCAAGACCTGGGGAAAACAATTTGGGGAACCTGGCAAAGACTTCATAGTCAGCTTAAAATGGCTTCTTGTATGGCAGTTCAGGGGTATCAACTTCCACTTTGTAAAATGGATTCACGTCTAGGTTAAACTTTGTCATCCAACTTCTACCAAGCTACATTGGCTTTCCTCCAAGGAAAATTATTGCATAAATATGTTCGATCTGATTATTTAATACTCTTCTTATTTTCATACTCCTCTCACACATCTGCTTTTTTCCAGCTTTATTCATGATTTTTCTTTGTACTAGCAATCTGATCGTCTTTAGTTTTAGATGCTACCTCCTCAGTCTTTTTATACCTGAAACATGACTGAGGTGCGCCAATACCACGCAGGCTAAACATCTATGCTTTTCATATCATTAGAGTTTTTCACGTGATTTGGATAACCATAAGAGAAGCAAGTATTGCCATTACGACTTTTCTGAAATTAGCAATTTTTGTTTCACTTAGTGGGCAGGTCCCCTGAAAACAAAATCCACTAATTCTTTTTCGGGGCAAACGTAAAGGCAGAATCAAATGTAACTTTACCAAGATCTTTAACTAGAATTTGCGTTTGGGTGTCCGACTGTCTGGGCGCAGGATCCTCACAACAGACTAATATCACAGGTTAGTTTCCAGCTTAGTCCCAACTGTTGCCTCATATTCCAACGCAACTTTAAGCATTTTAACTCAGTTATGCAACTGACTGTCGATACACCTGAATTCTGCTCTCGCTTCTGGAATAAGATGGAGAGAAAGCCAATGTTCTAAAAGTGATAAAAGTGATAAAATATAGATGCAAACATATTAACGTTGCCTTTTCGCCGAAAGTGTTAGATGAATTGCTATTGAACCCACGACCTTTGAAACCAAAGGCCGAACTGTTACCGTTCAGCCATATTGAGACGGCCAAAAGAAAACTTTCATAGACATCATTTAACACACACACATACATATAATCAAACACTTCCAATCAGCACTGGAGGGACGCTTACTCGCGCTTCACACATCAGGAGAACAGAAAGGGAACACAATTAAAGTGTGAAATAATTTAATAAACTGGACGGAAAGTCAAATGACATGAAAAGTGACAAATAAATACTGATGCAAACCCATTTATGTGGCCTGCGTAGGAATTAAACCCACGACCTATGAGACCACGATCTTTTGTGTCGCTTGTTCATAAATGAACAGCACCATGATTTGTTTGAACTAATCATTTTGTGACTTCAGGAGCTATTGACCTTGTATAGTGATCTCCAGTTACTGATTCAACATGATGAAAAATACCACACATGGGGAGACCGGCTTCCTGAAGAGGAAACTCTGAGAAGGTTCCAGACCAGGAATCTGGAAGTAAACATACCTGTAAGAAGGCAAAGTCATGTACGTTTTGTGGAAGCCTTATTTCCATCCCAGCCTCCGACATGAGAAGCCCTAACTTGCATGCTGTCCAACCTTTTGATATGCAACATTGTAAAGTTATAAATGTAGTTTTTTTCTGTCAAGCCTATTAAACTCTTGTTTAGAGTTAGAATGTTTAAAGTCATGGAAGAAATCCACGAAGTTAAAGTTAAATTACAAACTTCTAACATTTTGTGTATATGTGTGCGTGTTAAATGCAGCATATGGTCGTTTCCTTTTGTCTTTGTCAATATGGCTGAGCGGAAGGAGTTCGGCCTTAGGTCTCAAAGGTAGTGGGTTCAATTCCCGTATAGGTCCAAAAGGCAACGTAAATAGGTTTGCATCTGTATTTACTTATCTCTTTCACACAAATAAAATGGTTTTGGCCATAAATTATCAGATAACAAAGTGTTAGTTTTACTTAAGGTATTTGTAGAAGTTGCATCTGTCGCACATAAATTTTGAAGTAAGCCATAGGTTTTAGCCCTTACACTTGTAAGAAAAATTGGTACTTATTTATCTACAGGAATGTAATAAACGGAATGCGAAGTTCTGCTCTTTCGAAATGAACAGCCAATGTCTCAATATTAGAGGCGAACCTATCTATTTTTTTGTGCTAGTATAGTTCGCGCCAATGTAATACTTTTGTCACTGTCCTGTGCTAACCATCAAGCTACAGTTTGCACACAAATGTTCAGGACTCATGTCCCACCCTCTCTAGGTAGAGCAACGTGTTTCACAGAAAATTTTAATGAATTTGTTTGTGAATTCTATGCCCAATTAATCCATAGTTCTGAATTTTGATCGAACTGAATTTTTTCCCCATCAACAATGTACTTTCAACAACATAAATACCATGAAATGAAAACAAAACCTTCTCTTTTATGTTAAACAAACTTTAAGCTATGCAAGAATGTCTTGGCAAAACGAAGTAATAATAATATTATTAATTTATTTTCCAAGAACAGCTTTAAGGTCTTTGAAAAGCTTTTACAGTACGTCCCAGAAGTCCCATACACCCAAAATTAATAAGGGCTTTATACTGGATATGAGTTGGATAACAACGTACTCATAATAGGGAATTACCTATGGTGAAACCGATTATGGTTCTCAAACTGACCTTGGAGATCATCTTCAAGGTCATCCAAAACATATCTCCTAAACTAATCAATGTACGGACATAAAGTATTAGAAAGTTGTTTGGGATTATAACACAAGGCCAAGAAAGAAAACTGAATTGAAATCGTGCTTTAACCACGGAAATTATGGACAAAATAACTTGGACCCTGAAAGGGAGCCAACCAAGGCGCAGTGATAAGCCTAGAAAGTGATCAAATACAGTTATTTCTTAGCCTTAATGAGGTTTAAAGGTGTTTTGAAGCAAAGATTATACAAAAAACAATCCATGCAGCAAACATGGAACGAACTGAAGCTGAAAACGGAGGCTCATCAAAAATGGATATCCAGAAGGTACACCATAACCGGAACACCAATCCATAGGCAGGAAAAAAAACAGGTACATTCTTCACTAATGAATACAAGTTTCCTTCATAACACAAATAACACAAATACAATAATGCAGAATAATTTAAGTAGATAAAGCAAATTTACTTAATATATCCATAAAATCCTACTTTTTAGCCATAGTGATTTATTTATTGTGGTACACTGATTGGTACACCTTATCGATAGCCGCTCGGATCAGAGGTGAGCAGTACCCAAAGTTTGCAGAGCTTTCATATTATTTTTTGAATTTCACAAGCGGTTTCTTTGATCTATTAAAAGTAAGCTATTTGGATTGTTCTCAAACCTTCTGTTTGGGGCACCAAACTTCATTGGGTGTGGGAGGAAGCAGATGCCCACGGTACCCCCTCCCCGCACTTTCACCCCTGCTGTCATACAATTACCGAAATCAGGCACTGGATTTCCTCTAGTCGATCGTTAGTCCTTCAGTACACAACCATGTGATGATGCAACAAGTGATTGCTTATCGCTGCTCCTTGATTGGCTCCCCTGTAGTGTCCAAGTTGTATTGCCCATATCTTCCGTGTTTGTGGCTCGATTTCAGTTTTGCTTCCTTTGTTGAACTTGTGGTATCATCCCAAACTTTATACCCGTATCTTGAATCACTTAAGAAGTATATTTTGGATGACCTTGAAAACGACCGCTAAGGTCAGTTTGGGAACTGTCATTTGATTCGCCATAGGTACCGCCTGCAAAAATGTAAAAACCCCAGACAGGAAACAGACTTAATGCCCAATTGACACTCCATGACTCGCTGTGGGAAGTGACCTCCAAGTGTCAGCCCCTTCGCCATATTTTGTACTCCCTTTTTCCAACTGTGTGAAGTAGGTTATTTATATCCACGCTTTTTAGTCTACAGTTATACACCTCTACGTCGAAGGGTATTTTGGTTACGTTACAAATCGTATTTACTGCCTTAATGTATTTTCCCCGTGGGGTATAGCACTCGGTTAAATCGTACAAATCTGTTGGTTAAATAAGTTGTAAGCACTCATTAGTTTGTATTAAACAACACCTGTCCAGAATAATTCATTACCGTAATAATTGTGATAATGGAAAGTGCTGCCAACATTGTCGAGCCATGACCACTGTTAACCGTATAGGTATAGAGAGTAGTGAGAGTAGTAGGTATAGAGAGTAGTGACTCTGATGAATGTAATGTAAGACCAACAATGTAAGATCATAACAATTGTATTATTGCCATGTCCATCCACTGACAGGGCATGAGCTCTAACACTTATTGTCGCCGACAATGTGATTGTAACTTTTATCTTTACACATTTTTTCCTTGCGAAAAAAAAGATGCAGCGAAAGTCGACGAGGAGCCTCCATGTCTTTTATATCGTTCAGTCTGCGTAACGTGTTAGCCTTTTGGTATGCATGAGTAAGGATAGGCTTCTGATGCATACTTGCCAAGGATTTCAATGAAACTCGTATGCCGAGGAAACAAATCGCAAGACTTCACAGATCAAGTAAGTCATCTTCCATTACGAAGTTAGGCCTGCAAGATGGAGGCCCTCTGAAGTTTGACTGCAAGTTGAATACTTAAAACAACGTTGGCAATGATAACTAGAACTCATGACCCCCGATGGTGGAATACGTTGTCACAACAGGCTCGTTTCATAATAACAACTTGGACCGTAATTTTTCTTCAACGTTTATTCCTTGCTCACACCTTTCTGATCTACAGCTTGCTTTGTAAATGTCTCTCGGGATAGTACGATCCAGCCTCTCAACCGACTGTTAATGAACACAGTGCCATCTCTTACCTTTTTTGGAATTTCCCCGTGGCGGGTTACTAGGACTATAGGCCGTGAATAAGAACCGAACCATGCTCTGGCTACGGCAACTTTAATCTGAAAGTACTGTCTTCCGTACCATTCCCACCATGGGGGAACGAGGCAGGTAACGCCAACTGCGTCTGTTGTAGCCCTAGTGGCATCGTCACCGCAAGGGCATTGTCAAGTCAGTACCCTAACACAATGGTAACATACTCTGTTAGCTGCGGTATCAACACTAGCGGAATATGGAAATGGTGACGAATACCATTAAGATGGTGACAATCAACAAACAAAGTGGTCATCGACACAAAGGCCATTCAGGAGGGATAACCCTACTTAGAAGTAAACAGTGAGTAAGACTGGTGTAACCAATGCATAAACGTGCCTACACCACCTCTACACGGCTACTGCGGAGACAATCCGAGTGCCATTCCTAGACAGTGCCTTTAACAGCTCGTGTGTTGTCTGTCTCCCAATGCTTGCCAAAAAGTGTTAAATCTCAGACATAGACTTGGTAAGGCATCCGAGGGATCAAGGCCGAGATCCCATAATGGAGGACCAGTAAGGGCTCCTTTCTCTGCAGAATCTGCGTGCTCATTCCCAGCTATCCCAACATGGCCCCGAATCCGGTTTTTTGCTGGCCAGACGGGCGGAGAAGCAACCTTGGATCCGTCATGCCAAGGGGTTCCAAGGGTTGTGTATCGCCAAGGATTCAATTGCACTCATGGAATCAGTAAAATGATAACGTGTGCCCTGAAGGTCAAGTATCCATTCAACAGCCAAACTGAGTCCCAGAAACTCTGCAGAAAACAGAATAATCTGATAGAAGGTGTTGGGAAACAGTCACTCCCTCGTGTATATGCCAACCTCTGACTTAGACTCATCACTGAGTGTCTTGCATACTGAAAATACAGCCGCTGGAACTCCTGCAAATACCTTGCTGGTGGAGTGGAACCTTTTGGGTTGAATGCCAGAGGAAAAGTGAAAATGCCACTTGGAACAAGCCAAGGGCCCACTAGCATATTCCCAAGCCCCAAGACGCAAGGTTTTTCAAAGGGTATGTCCCAACAGGACTGCTGCAAACTATTGAAAAAATCACCCTTATCCAATCCGCATCTGCCATCCTGCAAGTCTGGCCCAAAAACCACGGATCAAGGAAGACTGGATCGCACAGCATGCAATCGCACAGCATAATAAATGGCTAGCTGTTGCCGGGGAATTGCCAAAGGTGGCTGAGGATCTAGCATAGAGGTTGACCACTGCAGATGTACGAAATGCCCCAGTCACCAGACGCAGGCCACTGTGATGCATAGTATCCAACATCTGAAAACTCGAGTCACTAGCTGAACCACAGACCATGCGCACATCCTCAAGTTTGGTGGGAACTTTGGTGCAGTAGAGGTGCAACATGACATTGCGATCAGCACAACATGAAGTGCACGACAGAACCCTTTAGATGTTAAGTACCCTCAAATCCTTGCCTCTAAGTTGGCGAAAGTGTGGACATCAAGACAACCTAGAATCGAACACCAGACCCCGAACACGTGCCTGTGGAACCACAGGATTCTGTCCCTGTCCGAAGTGCAGGCAAGGTTTTAGGTGCAGTTTTCGTTGATGGGAAAAGGGGACTCACACTGTTTTGTCCAGAGAAAACTGGAAACTATTACTGACTGCCCAGCTCTGGATTTTGTTTATTGCCAGCTTCAGATGCTGATTACAAGCTAACCCGAAAACGTAGGCCGAAGTCATCATCATGACTGGGTAACAGCAGCTTGCTAGGCAATGGGGTTGATTCCATTGGCGAACAGGATGACACTGAGAATACCTCCTTGAGGAACTCTGTTCTCAAAAACAGACAGGGGGAAAGAGTCATCCCGACACGAACGCAAAATGTACAGCCAGAGAGAAAATGCCGAAAGAAACAGCCTCATATAAGTTGACTATGATATAGCTCACAAATTTGACATGCAAAATGAACACCCACCAGGTAATGAGAAATTTGATATTTGAAGGTGAATGTGAAATTGAACGATGAGCAGAAAGCATAGAACTAATAATTTATTAGAACATTTCTCACTTCAATAATTTATTAGAGCACCAAATAATTGTGTTATTTTCAAAACTCAAATACATGCCATGATTTGAATTACTCTGTTTAATAAGACTTACTAAAACCAAATTGTAAAACTACTGAGTTATTTTTTAGAGTGGAAACTGTTGCGTCTTCCCTGCCTCAAAGTTGCTTTATCACTCGACCTAATCAATACGGCCATCGCTCAGAAAATGGTACGTTTTGTCGACTCATTTCCTTCCCCTGTTTAAGTGTGTATCCTGGAACGATGTATTACAGATCTAAACCCTTCATAAAAAAAACAATAACCGATAATGACGTGGCTTGTCTTCACGTCACACATTTATGGGAACAAAAAAGAAAAATTGACTTACAAACTTAATGGGTTGGTCTCCCGTTATAAAGAATAGGTAAACACCATTAATAGGAACGACTTGACTCGTTTTGGCTTATCTCAGTAACAGAAACAATTTATTTTCGATGAGCATTGTTAAACTTTAGTGGTAAATGTGAATCACATGCTTCTGTGTTAACACGGGAAAAAAAAGGGTTTAACGAGCGTTAACCACTCCTGGTCATCTGCCCGAAGCCCTAAGGCCCTATGTCTGCAACAGCCAGATTCCTAGGCGGTCACCCACCCAAGTGTCAATCCAGCCCAACGCTGCTTAACTTCGGGGATCTGACGAGAACCAGTGTTTCCAGCACTGCAAGGCCGCAGACACGGTATTGATTATCCTCAACAATTCGTTGATAACTATTAGGAACGCCAAACACGTTAGACCAACCATCAGAAGGTGTAGATAGGTAGGTTGATGATACAATTAAGCTAATGTTGATAGGATTCCAATAGTTAAGACATTTAATTTTATTGTATGTACACTGGTAAAAAAGTTTGCAACAATTAATGTAAAGCAATTAGTTTCTAAAAATGTATTTGTTGCTAAATGTGTATCAATACCATGATATGTAAATTTTGCTATGTACATTTTTCCCCTTACTGGTATTGCTAAATTTGGTGTTTCTTTCTCGCTTGTTACCATCTTTAAAACTGCCTTTAATGTGGAACCATGGCAACGAATCATGAAGAAATGATAGTAAATAAACGAATTTTAACTTTTACATTTAATAAAACATTTGACAACTTACAAATACCATTGTTAATAATCTGAAACAACGATTTGAATATATGTACTGATTTAAGGAAGGAGACGTGTACAGTTCAGAAATATTATAAACTTTTATTTTTGAGGCTGTTGCCTCGATCGGAGACGAGAGGGAAAAAATCGATACACAATCACACAATACGACCACAGCTATTCTGTACAACAATTGTTACGCAACGAATTTTCACTGTTTTCTTAGTTTACTCAAAGAACATAAACATTCTAGTGAGGGATGAACGATAAATGTGTTTCAAGCTTCATATTATTTCCATTACCATTTAACAATTCATTTTCAGTACTGAAAACTTTTCACTTTGTATATCTTTTGGAACGGGAAGTATAGGCCAAAGGGGCTGAGATAGACAAACCATATTCGAACAAATAGGGCTCCATTCTTATAATTCAATAAAGTCAGCTGCAATGTCCGGTGCCACTGCCTTTGTGGCTTTTACAATGCTACGCAAAAAATTAAAATTACAAACAATTGGTTAGACTACATACCACAACAAACAGCACAAGCGAAATTGTTGACAATAAAATATCAAGCAACATGCTAGTGATCTAATGACAAGGTAATCATTAGACCTCATTATGAAAAACAAATGATTTAAAATTAGTGGCCACTGACTAAGATACATTAGCAGATTACCATGGATTCATGATATCTTGAATTTAACGATGGAAAGGGTAAATAAATTAGCATTAATGCAGTCTAGAATTTGCTGACATAAGAGGCCTTTGAGCCTTAAAAGCGTTAGTGCCTCTCAATGCTATCTGTTACCAGTTTCTGTATGAAAAAGGTATGAACTTCGTTAATTTTCTGAATTCTGTTACAGAAGTTAATAATGATTAATATTAAATACACTTAAGCGTGTGGATGTAGGGCCTAAGCCTTAAAAAACTTGAAACCCTAATGGAACAGATATTAGAAAAAAACATGTAAGCCATCAGTGTTGCACTAATATGTGAAAAAGAATCCTCAGCCTCCCAAAAAACCATCTGGAATTTCTTTTATATGTATTATTGCAATGCTAATGGCTCCCATGTCTTTTTCTAGTATATGTTCCTTTAGAGCTTTAAGTTTTTTTAATGCTTACATCCGTATTTTATATGCTGAGGCATTTTTTAATACTAATATCTATTATTTTTTCTTGTTCCAGGAAGAATATTAGAATCACTTTAACATGACTGTTATAAGAGAGCCTTTTTAATACTCAACTTTAAGCTATAAAAATTGAAACTCGGTTATTTGGTTCGATTTCTAGGTATGAGGCAAATTTCTCTAACAAGAAGAACAACAATTGTAGTCACATTAAAATAGCGTTCAAACGACCCTAGGGATTCTTCATACCGACGTTTTTCAGCTATAAAACTAGAGCATTGGTTCATTGGTTTGCTCTCCAGTTGTAGTTCAGCAGGCCAGAATTTGGACAAATTATGCACATCGAGCTAAAAGCCATGAAATTTGGTACACAAGTCAATTCTCATAAATCGAGCTAGGTATGGAAACATTCCAAATAATCCCTAAGGTACGTTACTCAGCTCCCCACCGTGCTCATCTTTATGAGATTATTGACCAACAAATTCTTGCTGATTGCGGTAACACATGAATTGGTACGCAGAAGTTATTCTTTGCAGTACAAATCGAACTAGAATTTGTTGGTAAACCACCTTCATAGAGAGGACACAAGGAGGGAATTGGGGGCTTTGGGTGTATCTCATGGGGTTCCGTATGGAGTTCGATTTCAATGCTACAATGCACGTTTTTACTACATTCAGCAAGGATTTGTTGGTGGCAGATCCTTCATGAAGGGAGCACAGGGGAAAGTTTTAGTGAGACTTTGGTGGTAATTCATGGGTATCCATGGCTGCTTTGATTTCTTTTGCTGGGAATGACTGGTCTACCGTAATATATGCTTTTAGAGCGCTCAACAAGAATTTTTCGGGTATCAACCTCACGGAGAGGGAATAGACGCCGAGCACTCTGGGGCCTTGAATGGATTTATGGAAGTTACATAACCCGTTTGATTTGTACTGCTAACAATGACTTGTGTACCAAATATCATTCATGTAGTACTATCAGCAAGAATTCGTTGGTCAGGCCTCAGGGAGGAGACACCCGGGGGTATTGGGGATATTTCTAAGGGGTTTTAATATTTAATGCTAAGAATGACTTGTGTACCACATTTCAGGCTTTTAGCTCGAATTGCAAGAATTTGTCGGTCAATCCTCAGGGGGCCACGAAAGGGGGGCGTTCTGGGGGTCCTTTGGGGTGTTTCATGGGGAGTTCCATGAATGGTTCGATTTATGCTGCTAAGAATGACTTATGTACAAAATTTCATGCTTCTAGCTCAATCTACAAGAATTTGTTGATCAAGCCACAAGGAGGGGGCACAGGGAGTTGAAGGGGACCTTGGTGGTATATCATCAGGGTTGCTTGGCTGATTCGATCTATGCTGTTAATAATGACTTGTGTACCTTGTGTGTTTTTAGCTTGATCTGCAAGAATTGGTTGCCCAAGCCACTGGAACGTGGCACGAGAGAGTGCTGGGGAGGAGGGCACTGGGGGCCCTTGGTGGTATAAGTATAAGTACTATTTAACCCCCATTAAGTGGTTAGGAGAAGGAAGGGTCCTGGACCCACTTACACCAACCCTGTGCGAAGGAAACGAGGCGTCAAAACAGAAGTAAGGCATCAGAAAAGCTAAAGGTTCCTCCATGGAGCCTGGGAAAGATGCTCAGGTCTTTTTACAAAGTTGCGAAGTATCGCTGGGGTAAAGTGTTGTCTGAAAAGAGCCGCAGAGGTGCTCGTGACGGCCAAGTTGGAAAGTGAGTTCCAGGTTGGAACAACTCGCGCAGAAAAGTAGGCTCTACGATATTCCGACTTGAACTGCGGATGCATTAACTTAAAGGAATGACCGCGTGTAGTTATGACCGGGCAGGCCTCGAAAAAAGGAAGGTCAGCACCCAGCATGCCATGTAGAATACGATATGTCAAGATGAAATCGGTCTTCAGTCTACGCAGTTCCAAGGAATCTAGACTGAGGGCAGTCAACCGCTTAGAATAGGGCAAATTCTCCATGTCCTGGAGACACGTCGTTGGACTGATTCGACCAGGTCAATGTCTTTCAACAGGGATACATAGTTGGTGTGATTTGTACAGCTAAGAAATACTTGTACTTGCGTCGTTGGACTGATTCGACCAGGTCAATAATATCTAGTTGGTGTGATTTGTACAGCTAAGAAATACTTGTACTTG
>JAHWFP010220600.1:0-12121 GCA_023313725.1 Lithobius niger | reverse complement strand
CTAGTTGGTGTGATTTGTACAGCTAAGAAATACTTGTACTTGCGTCGTTGGATTGATTCGACCAGGTCAACGTCTTTCTCCTGGGGTACATAGTTGGTGTGATTTGTACAGCTAAGAAATACTTGCATACCAAATTTGATGTGTTTAGCTCGATTTACAAATGTGTTGGTTACACCTCAGTGAGGGGGCACAGGGGGATGCAGGGGGCCCTATGGAGGTATTTCATGCGGGTTCCATTGGTGGTTCGATTTGTACACTAAGTGTGAGATGTGTACCAAATTTTAAGCTTTTAGTTTGATTTTCAAGAATTTGTTCATCAAATTCCGGGATGGGGGATGGGGGGGGGGGCGCTAGGGGGGCCCTCGTAGGGTATATCACGAGGGAGCCATTGCTGATTCGATTTATGCTACGAAGAATGACTTGTGTACCAAATTTCATGTTTTCAACTTGATCTTCAAGGATTTGTTGCCCAACCCTCTGGGAACTCGTACGAGGGGAGGGACTGCTGAGGAGGAAGCACTGAGGGCGTTTAGTGGGATTTCATGGGGATCCATGGCTGTTTCGATTTGTACTGAGAAGAAAGAGATGTGTACCAAATTTCATGTTTTCAGCTCAATTTGCAAAAATTTGTTACTTCACTTAATGATTTCTGCTCAGTGGTCGACAATAATAAATGCTCTGCCGGCGAGAATACTACAGTCACATTAAAATCGCGTTCAAAAAGTCCCAACAACAACAACAACAAAAACAACAAGAAAAGGCCATGCTATGGATGCCGAACTGTTCAGTTGTTGTCATTAAAATTTTTAATGCAGTTAAATAGTTACGACACGACCAGAAATACCGAATTTCGTTGGTCTATGTCAATTCTGGGTGAAACTATAGGAGTTCAAAGTACGATGTTTTACATGGAAGTTAATTTTGAGGCTAAGGATGCTACCATGGTCCTTGATAAAATGTGCTGCTCAGATAAAATAATTTATGCCACTGATCTCGTTGCTATTTTAAGTTCTTTTTGAGAAACCAATGTACCTAAATGGGAAACTAGTTCTCAGCGGAGCTTTCACGCCAAAGCTAACGTGGTGGGGTACCTGGAGTCGAGTCGCATTTAGGGAGATTCCTACGGGACGATCCCCTTCAGCAGATACGGCCTCAGGATTGGTTAGGTTAAAACAAACTTTAAGGCTTCCGTGGACCAGTAGCGATGTCGGCGGACTAACAGTTAGTGTAGTAACGTGCTATAAATGATATAGACCAGGAGACAGTTCGTGGGGACTGTTATTTCTCTGTCATTTATTCTTTGTTATTACAATTTCAGATACTTGGTGCTAAGGGAAAGTAGTACAATGTATACACTAAAATGTCAAACATGAGGTCGTTTAGGCTAGCCTTTTTGGTATCTGCGGTATGGGAAAATGGGATTTAAGGTCTGGACAAATATCATTGGTCCAGTTCTAGAGAGAAAAGGTAAAAACTTATAGTCGTTGCTTCAGTGGAGTTACTGAACATTTTTCTAACCAGGTTGGGCCCAGGGAGGTTGGGTGGAGTCCATAAGGCTACAGTTTACTGTTGTTGGATCTGGTTTAAAAGCTGGACTACAGACCAAGGCGAAATACTATCTCACCAGGATTTACATAACTTGATTTAGACACTACTTCAGACAAGAGTCAACATGAAGAAGACCTAAGGCCAGACCATTTTCGGGTGGAGAACAGAACACAGATTCAAACGGAAGAAAAAGCCCATAACAATCATGGTCAACTAATGGCAACTGAACAATACAACGTACGGTAATAATTGGAAAGGTTACCATGGAGGGAAACCTATCAGCCCTACAGCATTTGTTGGGGAGGAGTGAGGAGCAAGGGCAACAGCCCCAGAATGAAATCTCCGTGACATCCCCCCCGCAGGGGTGATAATGTTTCAACTCCACATCACTACAAGCATGGCCCACGCACAGATCGACGGAGAGACAAATCTTTAGGTGAGTAGACGAGATCTTACATCATTCTATGGACATGATTCAGTTTACGATGTGTCATTGTTTTCCCCCACCACCCAAGTGCGTGAGAAGGGACAAGGGCTCATCTGCATGGTAGTAGAGCGGTTGGTTTCAATACACACCTCAATAATACTACAAACATAAGATTACATAGGGAGATCATAGGGAGGACCAATGATATTTCCCCAGACCTTAAATCCTATTTCCCCATACCATCAATACCAAAAGGCCAGCCTAAATGACGTGATGGTTGACATTTTAGTGTATACATTGTACTATTTCGCCTTGGCACCAACAAGTATCCGAAATTGGAGTAAAAAGGAATAAAGGACAGAGAAATAACAGTCCCCAAAAACTGTCTCCCGGCCTACATCATTTATAGCACGTTACTACGCAAACTGTTAATCTGCCGACATCGCTACCGGTCCACAGAAGCCTCAAAGTTTGTTTTAACCTAACCAATCCTGGGCCTGTATCTGCTCAGGGGGATCGTCCCGTAGGAATCTCCCTAAATGCGACTCGACCCCAGGTACCCAACCATGTTAGCTTTGGTGTGAAAGCTCCCCCAAGGACCAGTTTCTCATATTGGTACATTGGTTTCTCACTTTTCACATTATATTGTGAATAGTGCGTTCCTCTGGCTATTGGAGATGCGTTAACAGCAAAGATTGTAATTAGTGTGACCAGAAGGCAGTGCTTATTAGAGTTAGTTTGCGCACGAGAATTAAAAAAAAAATCGACAGGCGGCAACGGCGGAGCAGCTAACAATATGAACACATAAAAATTTTGATTATGATTTTAATTTTATTGAGCCTATGGATTCTAACAATCATTCGCTCAAACTATCCAACTTAATTAACTTAACCTAATCTAAGAACTAATATTACACTAACACTAAATGACACAATGGGGTACAACGAAGAGACAAAAAAATGAACAGAAGGAAGCAGAAGTCACTTGATCCCATAGATTCCGATAACGTTACAATTATGCAACAAGCAACAGTGGTGCAATAAAGAGGCGAGGCGCATAAAAACTAATTAAAGCTCACTCGATCAAGATGCCACGATGCTTTGGCGATGGGAATGTAAAATTGTCATTATCTCTTGTTTGAGTTAGCATTGTTGGCCATCTGGCTCTGAAATAAATCTGTTTACTTGTTATTGAGAACCAAAGTGAAATGGTCCTGGTTTTCACTAAAATCTTCCAGTTTTAAACCTTGGTCGCTAAGTCGATAATCGGCCACAAAATTAGGCGGCCGACGTGACTGAAGAGTTTGTGTTATTCTTCAGCGCACAACGATAATGCAGCTGCTTGCAACAATGCAGAATCAGTTACCCATCGAGATGACACGTGCTAAATCTAGATGCACGCTAGTGTGTTGCCATGAAATAATAGACATGGGACGCAGCTTGGGTGGAACATGGACATAAATTTGCATTTCTAATTATCCGTTTTTCGCAAACAAAAATCAGTGGACAGTGGACATATCATAGACATGATAGATCAGACCATAGCAATTACAATAAAAAAGTCGACAGTGGACATACCATACACATGATAGACCTGACGATAGCAATATCAATGAAATGGAGTGAAAAAAGCCAACAAATTAACTGAACAAAAAATGGCTTCACCATTAAGAAAAAAGCATTAGAGCACGTATCCCCATACTCACAGCTGCGAACGTACACAAATAAAAAGGGATTAGAGATCACTAGAATGCCACGAAATATAACCTGAACTCCAATTCCAGGGAACAAGGATTGTGACAATTCAGCCTCCATGCACACGCATACAACAATCAAACAAACAAAACGGTTGGCTATTTCACACAAAAACTACTCTCATAAAATACAACACATACACGAACATGTAACAGAAAGAAAACCTAAACCCACAAACACATACACAACAAACGCCATAAACAGCATAAAGATAAAAATACGTACAAAAAACGAATACTTTTTTACTCACAAGTACTAGAACTAAAACAGAAACCTTCACAAATAGGTGCAAGCCACAAACTGCCTTAACTAGACTGTGCATGATGAAAAAATTTCAAATGCACACAAAATAAACGTATAGCCACTCACACGAAACAGACTTAAAATACTAAACAATAAATACACACTAATATAAAAACCCTGTATAAAACACAAATGAAGCACGCGTTCACACGCATAGACACAAACACACATGATAGGTTAGCTCCATAAATAACAAGACTAATCGTGTCAAAGTTATATCCTAAATTCTTAAGTTTTAACTGTTACGTTGAGAATGATCGTGGGGTTGTTAACTTGTTATATACCTTTGTTATAGAAACGATTCCCTTTTTTAGATGGTGAATTTTAGAGGACGATTTTGCCATTGATTGTGTATTTAATTAAACGACAATGCTACTATCACTTAAAAAAAGAAACGTTTTGCACATAAAAATTTTCATTTTCCCATGTTAACTCATTATTTCTTCCTTTATCTGTGTTATTTTTCAGATGATGTTTTAGTCCTTACAGGCCATCGAAACATTTTGCATAGGCTATATCACGTTCATATGGCTAACATTACACCGATAGAGACCCCTAACATAGGGCAGATCAATTTTCAGGAAAACTCACGCCTATTCTCCATCACTCATGAAATCTGTCGTCCCATTCTTTTCTTGGGTCAAATCCTGGGTCTCATATCTTTTGATGTAACATGTTCACAGAACCAAACAAATCGGAATTTTTTGAGGCGACTATTTTGTCGAGTGTACCAGATTAGTGCAGCAATCATTACCTTTTACGTTATAATTGAAAAACTTTTGCAAGATTTGACGGAGACGAAAGCGAATTCAGTTGACATGATAACGTTTTATGCACGAAGCTCAGGAAATAGCCTTTTACTGTTTATTGTCTACACCTTATGCCTGTTGAAAGAAAAACATTTTCAAAAATTGCTTAAAGATTTGGGAAGCATTGATCGTCTGCTTGAACAAAAGATTAAAAAAAGAGGATTTCTGTTGCAACATGCATTTCTTCACGGAATTTTAAGCATAGTTGGATTAACAACTTGGACTCTAATTCTGGTAATCAGAATAAATGAAGGAGTTCCCACTAATTCCATGAATATGCCACTTGGATTTTCACTTTTTCTTAGTGAATACTGTATTGTAATGTTTTTTGTAATATCTGCTAACTTGTGTGCCCAGAGCTTTTTGTCTTTAAATCACGAACTAAATGAATCTATTACTTCTAATGTGTTCACTGTTAAATTGCTCAACACACTCCGCCATCAGTACGAACAATTGTATCAAATAACTTGTTGCATTCAAGAAACTTTCTCATGGATAATTACAGCAGAACTTTTGTACAATTCATTAATGTTATGTTTTTTGTGTTACGTTTTGCTAACTGTCGACCACCTCGAAATTGAACATGCAAATACCCTATCTCGCCTAATGATCGCTATTCATTGCATATACATTTTGAGCACTGCAGCCGGCAATATTACTAGCCAGGTAAGTAATAATACAAGATAGAGAAAATGGGAATATTAGTTAAATCAGTAGTTGCAAAAAACAGGTTAAATCATTTTTTTTCCTGAATATTCATTTTCATTGTATCCATACTGATCATTTGGGTCACCATTTACTGTGCAAAAACCAGGTAAGTCAGATCAGCCACCACAATAGTAAGTGCAACTCCATCTACTGTCAGTGACTTAGCCTGATTTTCGCAACTTACACAATGTTGCTACCACAGGACAGAGCTGTCTTTCAACATGCTTTCTTTCATTTAATTTTTAATTCTGGGGCAAATTGAGATGGCTTTCTTGTTCCTTGAGTATGTGATGGTATTAAAGGCTTAACCTTTTCACAAACTTGAATTTCCTAAAGAATTATTTACCAATAGTTGCAAAAACAGGTTAAGTCACACAGTTTTTTTTTATTCCCAAAAGTCCAAAAATTACCTATTGCTGTATATTGATTAAAGAGTTGGTTATACTGTATTATACTGTATTATTATAAAATTATTATAGTCTACTCGTCAAAGATTTTTCATTTAAACAGTTTTTCTGTTCTCTGGAAAATTAAGATTTTTCAACTAATCTGTTTTTGCAACTACCGATTAAATTTATCTGAACAATTCAAGAGTTCCTGTTTTTCCATCCAACTCCAACATTGTCAAGCTTTATTCTTAAATGGAAACATTGTAATCAACAATTTGTAACGATAATAATGCTGATATTAATAATGAAAGTATAAGAATTACTCAGTTGAAAAAATGTTCACTTTAACGTCTAAAGAGAGTGCATGGTATGGGGATGTAGAGCGTGAATACTTAGGTATATATTTGCGAGAATATGCCTTTATCATTTTCTAACTGCAATATTATTAGAGTCCGGCCACTGAAAGAATGACTTGGCGTTCGTCGAATATCGCGCTTTTTTGCCAGTAGGATAGGTGCACCTTGCCAACAGCGAGTTCAATCGAGCCCAGACATGGCGTCGAATTCAACTTCCTTAGCGAAGCGTGGTCAAACTTAACACAGTCATGCTCTGGAAATGTTTAAAACGTCGTCTAGTATTTCGAATCTAGGGTAAGTGAATTTGGAGAGTATAGAATTAACACGCAATCCAGAAAGTGTGCAGTGGCTGCTACTGGAGTGTTGTAACGTTTTGCTAAATTGCTACACGTCTCATGCAAGGCGCGTAAGCCTATAGCTTTTCCGGGCAAGTGATGTAGAGACGCCGGGGGAAAAAAAAGGCCGCGTCTGTCACCCATTTCGCAGCTCAATTTTTTCGACACGTCAAAAAGACGTATTATTGTAGACATGCGTACAAATAAACAACTCCATATTGTTAAGAAAGTGTTGGCAGAGCAAAGGAATGCTTGGGGTTTGCTGGAAAAAGGATAGGCCCTAGTCGTCTTGTTAGAAGTCTTGGTAAATAAAAATAAAAATCCTTTGTGCTCTTATTTGTGTTATTTCCCAGCTGCTGATTACAATGTACTGTATTACAAACTAAATTGACAAATTGGCATGAGGATTGGTGGGGGGGGGGGGGAGGGAAGTGCAACCTAGTTTTCCATATATTTATGGTAGTAATCGGCGCTATACAGCAATTAAAGTAAGGGGCGGGGCGGTGATAAAGATGCGGGATAACGATGCACCGATTCCTTGTTTCGTGCTATGATTCAAAATGTTTGAACAGAACAAATCATTGAAAGAAGATACGTGCAACACTACAGAGTTAACGTGTGGATACAAGAAATCTCACGAAATAATCGGAGTGGACAAAACAGATGTTGATTTGTATCTCCACTTTGTTCTACGTATATAAACAAACGAGAGGTCAACGAGAGAGTTTGACAACTAACACTGTCAATGTATTTGTTTTTCCCGTTTATCCAGGATTTACTCACGTTTCAAGGTAACACGTGTAAATTTATTGTAAACTATTTTCGACCTCGCCAGGCCTTTGTTAATCAAAGTATTAGAACACTGCCGAAATCACGAGACGGCTATGGCCGATTTAACAGTTGCCGTACGCAGTCCAACAGTTTTTCGTGTTAGGTAGCACAATGCTTATTTTAGACACGTGGAGCTCGTCTTATTCTTCATTTGTCTTACTTTACTTTACCTTTATTTACTAAAAAAAATTTAAGGGATTTAATTTAATATTTCACTATTATTTTGTTTGTTTGGATTTTGGGCAGCTGAATTTGGATGGCTTGCCTGCGTTACTTGTTGTTGCTTGGCAACCATAGGGGAGTATGAATGATGCTTTAAGCGCGAGCGACGTTTATATTTTCAGTAACGAACCTTGTTTTTAACTTCACTAACCACAAATTATCTTTCTTTACTGCTAAAATTATTTATGTGTTGACGTAGCCATAACAACGTCTCAAAACTATCATTTCAATTAAATTCATTGCTAATGCACGGACGACCTCGAACCGATCGTGTACGTAGCGCTGCCAAACCATGGAAGCATCCTTGGTAACGGGTAATGAATGGCCAAGAGTGCACCTTGCATGCACCTAAAACAAGCAAGCGAGGTCACGACTTAAACAATCGATGATAACATCAAGTCATTCTCTTAGTGGCCCTAGTATAACTAATTGAAAACCAGTAAACGGCGGCAACCAGCCAATCATGCCATCTTAACCCGTTAAAATGAGCACAGGTATTTTATCAGATAAAACTGTCAGCTTTGTTCCCCCATATTATTTCACGATCGGATCGTCTGGTTTCCTAATATCCACCACTTAATAATATGCCTGAACAAAATTTATTAGACGCAAACCAATTAAAAAATTAGACTTACATGATAATCGCATGATGCATGACTCGAATTCCTAGTACTGTACGATTAATCTTTGGATATATGGAGACAGGACAATCAACCAGCAACACCATTTCACCACCATCCCACCCAAGCAATTAAGCCTTATCACCACTAATATTCCGATTTCCGATTTTCCTTAGTATTATTTCCAGCGATTTGTTTCTATTTATTTCTCCTTTATTGAGCCGTTTGAGTGTATGATTTGTCTTCCCTCTCCATTGTCTTTGGCCGAGTGACTTTCGGTCGAATGGAGCCCTGGTCACGGTTGTGACCTTAATAACGGGTCCAGTGAGTTATCTCTATGCCAGTTGAGGATGTGGCTATAGCGACTAAGGCGCTATGCAAGTGATCTGGGGGCGAACTGGGTAGCTGGTTCGAATCCGGGTCATGCCACTCTGACGAAACGTAAGTGCATAAAGGTGGCTTACTGAACTACGTTATTTCTAGTGTATGTTTTTTCGCTGTTGGCTTGTTTCCGACTTTCCTTTTACTAATATTCGAAACATGTTGGTAGAAGCAATTGCTGTGTGAAAAATTTAAAATGCGCTTCTTAAACATAAATAGTTGAAAATAAATTAACAATTGTCGTAAAACTTCGCAATATTATGGATTATAATCTGTTTTAATCTAAGAAACAACACTTTCATTAAAAATAAAGCAGTTATCTACTTTAGTTGACGTGCCATAACTAAAACTAATCTTCGTCCTATGGACGTTTCCTTTTGGCCATGTCAGTATGGCTGAGCGGCTAGGACTCCGGCCTTTGATTTCAAAGGTCGTGGGTTCGATTTCCCCGATCAGGCAGTCTGACATTTAAATCCAAAGGCAACGTAAATAGGTTTTCATCCGTATCCATTTAACACTCATCAGGCCAATTGGCTTCCTGTCCCGTTTATAACCTAACAAACCTTACTGTCCTTCGAATCAGTGATTCATCGAAAACTGCTATTTAAGGTTGCCAATTGTGGCATTAAGAGCAAGCTGGCTGGCTGGATTGAGGCCTTCCTGAGCAACAGAACTCAAAGGGTTGCAGTTGCAACTTCACTCTCATCGAGTGCTCCTGTCCCCTGTGGGGTCCCCCAGGGATCAGTCCTGGGTCCGCTCTTGTTTGTTGTCTATCTTAACGATCTTGACTTTTCCGCTGGTAACTTTTTTTGGATTCAAATTTGCGGATGACCTCAAAATTGGCACGGAAAATTATTTTCCTTTTAAGTCTTTGGAACTCCAGGCTGAAATACAGAAGGTGGTAAATTGGTCCCGGAGGTGGCAGCTGCTACTATCTGTTGACAAATGTTTCACTTTCCACGTGGGCATGCAAAATTCTTGTTCTGTGTATGACCTAGACTATATTTCCCTTCCATCTGTTTTGGAGGTTCGGGGCTTGAGAGTGTGGTTCGTAAATAGTCTTAAATCCTCCTTACATTGCCATAAGATCTGCATGCAGGCGTACCGTCGGGTTACAATGGTCAACCGGTGTTTTACTTCTGGTAATTGGTCTACCAAGGTTAGGGCTTTCAAAGTGTTTGTGCAGCCACTTTTAGAATATGCAACACCAGTCTGGTCTCCTCACTTACTAGGTGATATCGACCGCCTTGAGGCTGTCCAACCCAGATTTACGAAGGGACTTCCGGGATTCCGTGACCTTTGCTACTCTGAACGCCTTAAAAAGGCTGGTCTGGAGCTACTTAAGTTACGTAGAATCAAATTTGATTTAATCTTAACCTACAAGATCCTACACGATCTCACATCTGTCAGCCTCCCCTTTTTTGATTTTGCGCCCTGTATTGGTCGAACGAGGGGTCATAGCTGGAGACTTGCAATGTCAGCCTCGTCTACAAATTATCGCCGAAATTTTTTTTCGGTGCGAGTCATTCGTGTTTGGAACGCTCTTATATAGCGAGCTTACCGTAAACCAAAACACGGTGTAGGGATTTCGTCGCCACCTCAACATGGAAAATCTTCATCCATTCTTGAAGCGTTCTTGGCCCAAGAGTACTTAATTTTTCCCCATTACTCCTCATTTCATGGTATGGTGTTAGTGGCTCACCGCCCTTCCATGGCCCTCCCACCCCTAGCGGTGGCAAAGATTATTATTATTAACACCATCGCCAGTTTTTATAATGAAATGGGATACTTGGGAGATGTTATATTCTTGTTTCAAATACCACCCAAGCGTAGTTTAAGATTACATAAATAAAATTGTTTTTAATCCCTCGTAACATTCCCAAACTAAAAAAAAATCTCGTGCATTGTGCTGAGTATTTATTGTTAAAAACTACGCTCTAGTGACATTAACGCTTACCATATTTAGTATTGATGTAAGTTCATTCTTAACTCTATGTCTTGTGATTCCATAGGTATTTTCTAGAGGACGCCCTTGCTACACACGGCTGGTGTTGCCTGCATCGTTTGCGACACTGGTTCAGTTTGTGGCTCATGTGTATGTCCATGTTTCATCGAATTAAGTTTCTTCAATCTAATTTTTGTACACTTGCTGGCTAACAAATGCTGATATTCGTTCGTTTCGCTCACTCAATTAGCGCATCCTGTCACTCAAATCACACGATGCACTGTCTAAAAATTGACGTGCTCATTGCATGAAACAATGCATGAAACAATTTTTCGCTGGCTAATAATGTTACTTCCCTACTGAAGTTTGTTCCACACACGGGTTGTGTCGGATGCACCATTTTAAGGTGTGAGTAGAATGATTTTAACTAACTTCAAAAAGCATTGTATTCCATTGTTTCGTAGCTCCTCCCCCAAAATACGCGTACTACAATAAACTGGGTTCAATTGTAACAAAAAAAATGAAATATCGATCGAGACCCAGACCTTCCCAGACTTTTCTAGAATGCTGGAGGCACAAGTCGAGTAGTGTCAACATAGTAAACACTTCTTGGGGAGCCTGCCACACACAGAGAAAAAAACATTTTTTTTTCTCTCTAGCTATTCGGGATTGCCTCCCGTTTACTAGCCTTGTTTTTCCTTTAAAAAACGTGCAGTAATGTTCAAAATTGAGCCTGTTCGTCTATACGAGCATTAACTTGCTTCAGGTGACATAAAGCCAAAAGAAATTTTCAACATTACAAAAACGAAGGCAAAACTGTATCATTGCCAAACAAACACATATAGCCGCGACAATGAGATACTAAAACTGATGCTCATTGTCAACGGGTAAAAAAGGTAAAGATTAAATGATTCAATGCATTGCAGGAAAACCTATATCGAAATATCGGTGCAAGGTTAACAGAGCGTGGCAAATAATGTTTTCCGATTCTAATAATTTAGAAAATTGTTTTGTATTGCGTGTAAAGTGCAAATTCATTATTGTCAAGTTTCGATGCGCCATTGCGTGTTTTGTGATGCACATAGTACTTTATTGACGAATAAAGTATATCCTCTTGCCCTGTTAATATATTGTAAAACATCGGGCTATCTTTCATTTGAATGCTATCGTCATAACGTAAGGTAAGGTAACTTTGTAAGTTTAAGTTTGTACCCTCGAATTATGATGCGATTTGAGACTCATTTCATTTACACTGCTGAATTCCTTTCGGTGCTAATCGGGCTAGTCTCACGTAGAATATGATCGAATCTGGTGTATCGCCTATCACCTTGTAAATACTAAATGTGCACGATGTCGAGGATGGAATCAGTTTATCTGCAAAAAAAATTTTTCAGGTCGTTGGAATGCCAAATAGCAAAATGCTAAAATGCCGTCACAGGTATATAATGTCCGATGAAGTCGTGGTCTTCATATTTTGTGCCCCCCCCCCCCCC
>JAHWFP010220598.1:0-18710 GCA_023313725.1 Lithobius niger | reverse complement strand
TCTTAGTGGGAAGAGATCTGTGTGAATGATTTGGCAAACAGTGAAAGCTTGAGCGAGATGATAACACGCAGTAGGGTGGAGTGTAGAAACCTTTTTGTAGAATTCCTCATTGGCATGGCGTGGAAAAGTTGCTCTTGAGCATCACTATCACCCAGTGGCGTAACGTGCGGGGTGCAGCTGCCGGGGGGCCCACACTGAAGGACAGTAGAGGGGGGGGGGCACTCACAAATAAAGCAAAAACTGAGAGAGAGAGAGAGAGAAAAGGGAAGAGGGAGAGAAAAATAATCGAGATAGATAATGCATAAACACCTGCCCTAGATCCGGGAACTGCAGTAGATACGAAAGTAAATGAAGACAAAGTAAACTGCAGTTTACATTATCTTCGAGATAAATTATTAATTTTACAGCTTTATTAAAAGTTGGTTTACATTTCAGTTATTATTGCTTGTATCCACGGGTTGCCTAATCCTTTCCTGCACATTTCCACCTATCTGCATGTGAAAACAGCAATGCAGATGTGTGCAAGGTTTTGCTGGTGTCAACTGCAGAACGACCGTTTTCCAAAACTTATCTTAAGCTGAGTCCACACTTGACCCCGAACATCGCGTTTTTGTTCTGTGCCCAGACTTTCAAACCAGCCAACACAAAAAGAGGAAACCTGATACCAGTCTTTCCCTACCCCATCCACACTGACCCTGAAATTGCAGCCAGAGCCCGGGCTTTAATAACTTTACTCTCGCTACAAGATTTTCAGCGCTGTTGTTGTTCCTTTCTCCCCACCCCTCCCGTGCATTCCTTTTATCTCGATATGGTTTATCAGTACTCTTGCCGTCAAAACGTTTCCATAAAGCGCGGCCCCGCACACCAACCACGTCCACATTTGGAATACACTGGTCACTGTCCGAAGTTCCGCTTTTGACCAGGAAATGAAGGTCCAGGTGGGCCCCAGTGTGGACAAATCAAGCTCAGACCCCGACTTTTTTTTCCAAGTGTGGAAGGGGCTTAACTTAGAAAGCAGCGTGACACAAAACCGGTTAACAGGTCTTTGTCATACTGTCAATCATAAATCGTCGTGCAAGGAACTTTACATGAAAAGATAGTTGACATTTTTGGCAGAAAAAAAGCAAGGCGGGTTGCATTTGTGTGCCTCATGAGGTATTAGTTTAATACTACTTATTGGCTACCAAACTTTAAATAAAGAAATAAAAAAAATTATATACATTATTAAACAATCTTGTTGTTCTTGGCCTAGCTTAACTCTTTCAATCCCAACGTAGTCGAAATTACATAAGCTAGACTTTGCAAAAAACTACGTCCACACGCGCACCGCAATCTATATGAGGGGGCCCCGGGGACCCCGAGCATACCTAGCAGCAACAGCCGAGTGGTCAGCGTCATCGTTTTCAAAGCAAGCGAATGCCAATTTGAATCCCACGACAAACTTAACATATGGTACAAAAAAAATCACATCACCAGGATTAATTAGGGGCTGAAAGGGTTATTGCTGTAAGCAAGCGAGGGCTGTTGCATCAGAGGCGAGATCACTGCAGCTTCGCTTCCTGTACAGTTTTCCCTCCTCCTTTCTCTCTCTCCAGACCTTGTGGGTCAGGCCCAACAAATCACTCGCGCTCAATGGTAAGAAGCTTAATGATACATAAAGGAGACAGGGTGAAAGGGAATGGGTGAAGGGTGGGGGGGGGGGTAACGAGAATTTTTACTTTTAGGAGATGGGATGAGGGGAGAAGTGACAGGGTGGGAGAGGCAGGGAACTTGATACCATTTACCAAGCATATGTCGTCCTTAGACGGGTTACCAGCTAGTGTGTGTGTGTATATATATATGTGTATATATATCTTAATCATTAAAAACTTACAGTCGGTTTGTCGGTTTATATGTACTTCTTCTCCTCCGGAAGTAGGAAGGCTAGAAAATGTGAGAAAGGTCTCGAAAGACAGGAAATTACTCCGGATATCGTTTAGGCGTATTTTCGTAGTTCTAGGTACAAGTTTTCCCCTCGAAAAAAGCGAAAAACCCCTTTTGGACCATTGTTGAAACAAATTTTTCGAATTTGATTGTTAGGTTCGGAATGTAAAATGTTCCTGCTGAGAGGGCGGTCCATAACTGTGGCTCCATGTAAGCGTCGCGTGGGCCAGTAGTGTTGTCAACGGGAGAACGGCTGGCAGTCCGAATAGTTGTCATTCAAGAATGAGGCACGTGCAGCTGACTGTTGGAGTTGCATTTTGGATATTTCAAATTCAAACTGCCAATTTGGCCGTAAATTTAAACGAAATTAAGTAAAGATACGAAAAGATTAACTGCTAAATTAGGCCTACTTAACAAACTATATTGCTAACAGAACAGGGTGTCAGAAATATTTCTATATTTGTATTTGTAAAACGTTGACATTCCATCAGTATGCTATTACCTGGTGCTCAGCAGTCTAGCATAAATGTGGTAAACACGTATAACTTCTGGGTATGATTTCGTGCTGCGTGTAGACCTGACTTGCTTTAAAATAAGTGAAACAAGAAAACCCTTGTAAAGTGTAGTACTAGCACAAATTACAAATGATGTGTGGTTCTTGGTGGTTACATGTATTCAGTCACGTCTCTGAGGAAATGTTAGCGCTGATTGAGTGAGCGAAGCGAACGAAATCAGCGTTTGTCATCAGAAACAGCACTTTTTCCTAAATACAGTTAGTAGGTAGTAGGCTTAATATTTGTTCATTAGTTAAAATGAATCTGGTGAATCTTATGAAATGTGGCGAATGAGTATAAACAAAGGGGAAAGAAAGAGTAGACGCAGTTAACGTTTGTTATGAACTGAAACCGTATGAAAAAACGCTGTCTACACTGATCATTTACTTAATCATTTGACTATTTGTTTTTGGTGTGGAACTGTCCGTCTGCGCATAAGTGTTGCAACAAGAAATATCCTCGAGCGAAGCGAGACGCGGCCGAATGAGCGAGCGTCAGCGGGCGACTCGGCTAGTATATATATAAATGAATGCTTTTATTGCTTATGTGTGGTGGCACATGGGGTGGTGCAGGGAGGAGGGGGGGAAGCCGCTACAATTTCTTGCACCAGGGCCCACGCTGACTAAGTTACGCCACTGCTATCACCACAAAAAATTTCATCACTCTAGGGTGATGTCTTGAGGTGCCCCAACGGCCTTCAAATTTAACATTGTACGGCAATGGGTGGAACAACGAAAAAGGCAAAAATGACGATTTGACATTTTAAAAATCTAATGTTGATTATATCATTCGATTTTCTCAGAAACTATATTAGCATGTAGTAATTACACAGAATTATATTTTTCTTTAAAACTGTGGGAATAATTAGCATCGCAAATTGCCCAAATGGCCTTTTCGGCGAATTTGGCCCATAACTACTACTTACCTTAACGCACAGAAAAAAAATTTGTTGGGCAATTACAGATACCTTTCATAGTTTCTAAATGTTTCAGAAGAGATAGTGTTAAAATTTAATTTTAAACAAGTCAAAGCATCATCTTTGCTTTTTTTTTTTTCATTCCGCCCACTGTGGCTAAGGGCGGCTAAATTCAAGTTTGAAAGTGGTTGGAGCAGACGACGATGTAAAAAGTAGTTGAATAACAACAGAAGCCTGATGAATACACTTGAGTGGTTTTGAAAATTAGCTGGACAGCGTTTGTGTCCTTCATGTGAATATATGCCGTACTTTTGCAACAGAACATTAAAGACGAGATAACCAACCATGACGATCTCAGTTACAAGACCAACAGGAATGAAATAATCCAGGAACAATGGGCGATCAAGAAGAAGTATAAGCAAGACGGTGAACTCGAACGTTACCGAGTGAAGTTGGTAGCACAAGGCTTCATGAAAAACGAAGGCCTAGACTACAAGCAAACTTTCTCGCCAGTAACAAAGTTAAAGATAATCAAATGGGGCATGCTGCGAAGGAGGTGCTGTGTACAAAGAACATATTCGACGAGAACAGTATGGGACCCTACGCGAGTGTACTGAAGCCTGTGCTGGTTGACAACAAACGAGCAATTTGTTTAGCCAAATATAAAGTCACCTCTGAGAGAAGCAAACATTGATTTGAAGTACCAGTTTCTCAGAGACTTGGTGACGAAGAATGTGCTTACTTCAAGCACAAATGAAAATGTTCCTGATGTACTCACGAAGGTGCTAGCAAAGAGAAAGGCCAATGTATACTTTAGCACCATGGCCTAGTGACAGGTAGACCTTGAAATTGAAATTGAATTGCACTGCTGTGTTGTAAAAAATGACCAAAAACCAAAAACTGGGGAGCCCAACAAATGGAAGTATCGTTAACATACTATGTTTGACGTTTTATGAACATTTGTGTTTGTGTTGGCCCATTTAGTATTTTGCACTCGTACTAATATTATTTGTACAGGGCTGTTAACGAATAATTTTATTGCACCCCTTTAATCGTGCTATATTGTAGGAGCGAGTTTTGCTCCACTCTGTTTCTGGGTTTTTGTGCAACCCAACAACGGAAGTGAATAACTGACAGCTGTGTTTTGTTAAAGTACAAGCACTTCCGTTCAACCAAAATGGTTGCAGTTCCCTTATTTCTCACTAGTAACAACTAAATCCTTAAATAAAATACCCCAGTCACAAGTTTGGTTACATGAATCTAACACTAAAAGCCACAATAAATATGATCATATAAACTGCCAATACTCCCTACACACATTAACCATAAATAGAGTGGAAATATTAAATTTTCATTGCAAGCTTACCTGTGGCAACCAGTTTTCCGGTTTCTATGGATATCTCGTAGACAGCAACTTTCTCTCCATTCCAAACAGTAATATGGTCAACGATGACAAATACACCACGGATCTGCAAATCTGTTCGGAAGCTGATTTGCTGTTTACTTGAGAATAAATCAACAGCAATTTGGGTGGGCGATATTTGTACTGCTGACACCTAGAGAGATATACATATTTAGAAAGGAAATTGTAGAATACCAATAATTTTGTTGTTCAAATTGCTGTTGTCTCACACAAGGAGGGGGCTGTTAAAATCCTTAAGGTTCCAGAGCTGAAACAAGTGCATCAAGGGCCTGCAAGTGGCCAAGAAATGAACTATCCCTGTCTACATATTGAATTTGCTAATCTCTCGCCTATCCACCATCCAGCGCCCAAAAAATGATGTGTCATGTAATGTCCTACCATGTAAGCCGTGTCAAAATCAGGGTTGCAATGATTTAAATCACAACAATTTAGCCACTCATTAATTTCATTGATTTAAATCAATGAAATTAATTATAGAATAAAATTCATTGATTTAAATCATCTAATTAATATAAAGCCGTAAAGATTTGTAAGGCTGGCGTAATGGACTAGTTAAATTTTTCCGTGAACGAACTTCATCCATTAATTGAAGAAACGGTGCACACTCTTTTGGATTTAGTTTTATGCGTCAAGTTTAATTGTACATTAATTTCCCATTAATTTCCGTTTTCCATCAATAGTGATTACAACAGTATCAAGCTAATGACGCCACATTAATTTTGATCGTTGAAAGCCAACCCCCAAAACTCCTTGCACACTTTTCTTGATTTTGAACTTACAGAGCGTAAAATGGACATGCAACATTTAAAAAGGATAGAATATTGGGTTAAAAAGCTATCACAGAAACAGAGTTGTTAAAAGGTAGACAGACATCAGCACATAATCACTATGCACTACTTTGCACCAAGCATAACTAAAAATTAAATTCATGCAGTTATTGATCGAAACATTAATGCTAACATGACAAGCATGAAACAGAAACTGAAACTTCTAACAGTAATGAAACAGAGTGCATTTTTCCTTCACGTGAAGGATAAATTGTCGGACCCAGCCTGATAGTAGTAGAGATGATCGCTTTCCAAGAACAAATGCTAAAGCTCCTAGACACTACAACAGCTTGAAAACAACCAATAGGTCTCATAGCCTTAGGATTAAAAGCCTTAGCATAAAAGTAGACCCAGGTCACCCATAGGCTCGTAAGTTCTCCAAGAAATACAGGAAACTTTGGGTCGGACAAAAATACCTCGTACTTCAGCTATGGCTAACAAGAATTACACCTCTACGCATTGTACGATTGTGCATGCATCATGCTGACTGCATCATTACTGAAAAAAAAACAGGGTCACTTCTGGCGTAATCTCTTAGCTAGCAACCTCAAAAGGATACACAGGTCAATGAAATATTCAGCAGACAGCACCAGCACTAGCAGTTGAGCAACAACGGGCAGGTCTCTTTAATCGTCTGCATGTCTACAATGCCACAAACTTTAAACTGTTTCCGTAACTAATGTTTGGGTCACAGCCACATACCCTGGTAGTCTCTATCTCACATGCTGCACTGTAATCTCACAATGATAATTTTCCATCTGAGACATCCCAACATCCTAATGCAGCTGTTAATTCCCCACACCAAAGAACCCCAAGCCTCAGTGGGTACACGGCACTGAATGATGGGTTAGCATTAGTAAGACAGTCGCCCAATAAATAGTGCACAAGGGCTAAGACCCGTGCAGAGTCAAGACTCCTTAAAGCTGGGCCAACAAACAGTAACCAATAAGTGTGTACCAAATGTATAGCGGTATACAATTTTTGTAATACCCAGGTGTACCTATTAATATTTTTGTTTATGAGTGTGCGAGCAGAGTAATTTTAACCCTTTTAGGCCTACGCCATTTTTTCAATTCTGGCGTGAGAAAGCCTATGGCCGCAACATGGCTGCCATGAACAAGTTGCAGGGAATGCAGGCGTCACGAAAATTAATTGTAATAAAAAGGAGCATAAAAATTCGCAGACGTAAGAATTATATTGTAAATTATTGACCAAAAATATAATTGTGACCATCGTCCAACATTTTCATTATTAAAAAAAATCCTGAAGTTTGACTACGAACGAAAGTTTTATCTTACAGTACTCTGAATGGTAACATCCACACGATATTCTTCTGTCACAACGCCTGTTATTACTTCCGAAATCATTATTTTATGTTTTATTACCGTAAAAATAGTTTAAACTTGCTTTATTTCTTCGAGATTCGCGCTCCTGTAAGCGTCAATGGCTGCGACCTTGACTCGCTTCGCGTGACGTCACTAGCGAACGGCCGAACAGTCACGTGCTGCGAATGAGCTAATCAGCGCTCGCGATAGCTCGCAAGGCCGAAGTGTTTGAACAACGGCCGTTGAAACAGTACATTTCATTGGAGGCGTACAGGCAGTGACGTTGGAGTTGATGACGTCATTTTTCGCGAGCCAGAAAATTGGGAATCCCCTCTCTCGAACACGACCAAGATGGTGGCTGTAAATTGCGTCGTTCCGGAGATATGATCGTTTGAACCAAGGGCTATTTTCAGCAAATAAACGTAATTTTACGTCCATTTTGGCGACGATGCCAACAATAACATCGACTTAAGGTAATAAAAAGATGATATTATTAAAATTAAATTAACTGAAATAAACCAAAAATATACGTACCAAAATATCTAATTCAATCGTAGTTACGCCTCCGATGTACGCAATAGGATTTTTTTTTTTTACAGGGCGTAGAACTGGCTGAACTGGGCGAACGATTTATCGTCATTTAGGCTTTTTTGCAGCGGAATTGCAACGTCGCTTAGGCCTAAAAGGTTTAATTTGAGAAGAACGGAGCCGAGTTTGAAGCAGAAGAGTTGAGTATTGAGCAGATTTGTGTATTTGGTAAAGGTAGTATTTTCGCAAGTTTGTTAACAATCTATTACGACAATAATTACGATTCTGCTTAACGGACAGTGTGGGTCAATTTGAAGAAATGGCTTTTCAGTTTTAAGAATATACCGTAAATCGTGTATTAAAAGCCCAGTTGAAGCTAAGGCCCACTCCCTAAAATGCAGTAAAGTCAAAATCATGAAATAGTGGAGTTAAAGCCCACCCCTCAAATTGTCGTTTTTCTACGAAAAATTACCTAAAAGTTATATGATATGAATAAAGATAGTACTGCTTGCTAAGTTTACTGGCCCCTTCTCCCTCCCTGTAGTAATAGTGGACTCTTCCTTTAGCTTCTAGCACCTGCACAAGGCATCTCTCACCTAAGCCTCCTCCCTTCTTCACAGCAATTAAAAGGATTTAAAAATTGGTCTTACAGAGATCGTTCAAGGCTTTGAATTTTCTGTAATAGATGTCCAGAAAGGTTAGGAAATTGATAATGCTTTATTTAAGCCCACCACCCTATTTTTGCGAAATTAACTGCATAAGCCCATGGGCGTTTAATCCACGATTTACGGTAACTTAAAAATGGCTTCAGCTAATGGATTTTAATTTGCACCCGTAGCGTCAGTCAAAGTTTTGACCGGAACGTCGGTATTTAGTATAATTTGGACCCCAGACAACTCTCGTTGAAATGATGGATTTGGTGTAATCGGTCAAAAATTGAGGAAGTTATCACATTTTCGCCATATTCAACTTTTTCAAGTATGGATGTACGAAACGTGCAGAGTTTGAGTTAAGGTTACATACTCGGCTCGGATTTTTAGAGTATCACACAACCCTTCTTTTGGTATCGATGGAATTGGAGAATACACAAGTTTGACCCCACGTACACTGTGTACTAGAGTACATCTGTGTGCACCACTGCATACACTCCGGACACGTAAATCTTTAAAAAAAAAAAAGTACCAACGTATACAGCTGAAACATAATGTCATAAAACGGTTATTGGTTCGCTGAATCAAAGTTCGCTTTAAAATTATTGTGAGGTCTTATTACTATTACTATTATTCTTATTATTATTATTAATTTCACAATCGGACCACAAAATGATCCATGCATACATCAACAAATGTAGGTTTAACTGGCCTAAGCCATACAAATAATCTGACAATTGGTAAACACAGCCGAAGCTAAAAAAAAAAAAAAAAAAAAAAAAAACGGTAATGTCAGCCAAATTTATTTTATGAGTGTTGTACCGAAAAGTGTCTACCACTACCAAAAGAAAGTAAAGTAAGAATGTACGCAAGGCATATTCTAAATACAGTAAAGTCAACATTAAAGATTATATTTACCTGATCTTTGAAATGAGCACACATTATTTGCTCGCTCAGGATGAAGATGTCACGAACGGTGTTCACAGCCAAGAAGGATTTTGACGAACCCCACTACAAACAAATACTGTATGGGTAAAAGTGAATTTTTTACAATTTGTTAAAACATCATACTGTATTATGAAAGCTACAGAAGTTAAAATACTGGGTTTATTCACCCAGGTTTGTATCTCAAGTCAGGTTAGTCTGCTTGGCAGTAGCCTGTGGATATATGACAACAGCTCATTTTTTGTAAAATTTGGAAAATTAAAACCTTAGCATCCAGCTAATATGGGTACATAGGTTAGCTGCAGGATCCAATCGATAGTCTCCTTGGATAACAGGCCAAGCCATCCATGACTTTTGGCTCTGCTCTTCTCAAAGCGTTCAGCTTCCCACAGCATCCTCGGAGATATTTTTTTTTCAAGAAAGGTTAATAGGGCAAAAGGTTAATGGTGCAAACATAAGTATAGGCTATGAACTGCAAGAAATTCAACAAGAGCTAAGCACAATTTCAAAATTAAGATACAACCAGTATCTGGCAAATTTTTGACAAACTGTCTTCATCAGGCACACAAAAAAGTGAAGGGTCCTTGTGTTACATCGTAGCGAGGACATTTATCCAGGTAGCAGTTTGAACATTTGAATCGGACGGATCACCATGCTCTCCGTATTTATGAGGATAAAATAGCACACTCCAAACACCAAGAATGAAGCTGAGGAAAACAACATCGTAGCAGCATCGTACCAACAGTCACGTTGCTGGTTTCCAACGTGCCGTTTATCACCATTTAAGAAGCCTAGAATCTCTAGCTATTCAGCAACATCTCCAGAACAATGCTATCTTGATGAACACTCAGGGAACGTCCAACCCGAATATTCAATTCCTGTTGAGAGATGTCTTCTGCGAGTGGCTGTCTCAACAATGGAAGGACCGGCCTTACAAAAACGCTTGAAATGGTCATCTGTTGCCGGATAAATGTTGTCTGCTATGATGTAAAACAAGGACCCTTCACTTTTGTATTCACGTTTGTGCATGCCTGATGAAAACAAGCCATCCCATGTAGATAATGGAAAATTTGCTAGATAGGCCATGCAAAGGTAAAAAAATGGTTCTCGGGCACAGAAAGTTGAAAACTGACGAGAAATGAAGTTTTTTTTTTATATTTTTTAAAACATTTTATAGTAAAAAAAAAAGTGCCGTTTTCATACTGAATTTTTAAAAAATGGTCAGATTGCTTCAACACAAAAAGCTAATTTTTGGAAATTTTTATTCGCAGTAAGCATAGATCGGATTTCAGAAACACCCCAAAAAAATTTTGATGCGAAGCTTTTTAGATGATTTTAGATGATTACGTAGCATTGATACAACAGTAGTGATCAGACTAATGTTGACTTTGGAAAAGTCACTAATAAATGCCGCGTCAATTACTTTTATTTCTTGCAAAAAAATCGATGCGGGGGGGGGGGCTGAGAACCATTTGTTCTACTTTGCATGGCCATACTGGTGGTATTTTAATTTTGAAATTGTGTATTTCTGTTATTGAAAATCTTGTGGTAATGAACTTTTAAAGTAAGAATCGTTTTGGAATTTTTTATAGGCTATGAACCGTGTTTCATGCTCGGCTATTCAGAACATACAGGTTAAATGTTTAGCAAGTGAAGAGTTGGCAAGAGTATTTCACCTGAAAGGTCACAAAACTGAAAGCATCGTAATACAAAGCTTTGTTGAACCTGCATACATACCCGGACATGCTTCACAGCCCCTTGTACTGTAGCCGGCGACTGAAGCTTCCAGTTGTCCTCTGAATCTTTTCTTGAGGCAGAGTTAGGATCACCATTGTACCTCCACATTGCAACGTTTCCTCGATTTGTGCCACCAGCAAGAATGGCTAGAATTATAATCGATTCTCATGTGAAAAATTTAAATCGCTCTTAGGCTGTCCTGTAACATTATGACCTTCACATGCAATTGCCAAATGCAGAAAATTAATTTTAAACTGCGTGATCCTCAGGATACTATGACTATTAAAACTTAATTTCTCTTTAAAACCTGGTATGGGAAGACGATTTCAATTGTAATTATTCCATAGGCGAATATTAAGAGAAGTACAGTAGAACCTCGATTATCCAAACTAATTAGGACCAAGGAGAGGGGAGGGGGAGGGGGGAGGGGTGTGTGGATAATCGAATAGTTTAGATAATCCAAAATACATGCAAAACACAGGAATAAAACTTTTAATACCACACAACTTTAGTGTTAGAGAACGTTATGCGAATGTACAAGACTGCTGAGAAAAAATTTTGCAACGAAATGATTCCAGACTCAGAATAAGACCAGATCAAATTTTATTCCATGTCTGAATATCGGAAAATTTCTGACTATTTTCCAAGAATGAGAGTTTTGGATAATCAGGATGTTTGGATAACCGGTGTTAGTATAATCACATCAAAAACCAAAACTGGTAAAAGGGGCCGCCAAGTTCCGAATGGTTCAGCCCTTCAAAGGAGTGATATCAACACACCAAAACATTCGCCAAGTTAATCGCACCGCTTAATAATTCGAAGGTTAAATGAAAAATGAAGATTCTCCCAGAGAACTTGTTCACGCCAGGAGAATCTAAGTTCTCTGAGTCGAATCCGACGAAACTGCGTTACAAGATTGGGATCCTTCCCTAAGCCTACGGCGCGTTTTTACCTCATTAATGCAGTCATTTATGAAAAATATTGCGTCACTTCCGACTCTATCCCACTTCCCCTACCCTGCTCGCGTCCACTCACTCTTTTCTTGCTGCGAACGCACGATTCCATGCAGGGAGGCGGGCGGGCCGTGTTTTGTAACACAGTTTCGTCGGATTCGACTCACAGACCTTAGATTCTCCTGGCGAGAACAAGTTCTCTGGGAGAATCTTCATTTCTCCATCGCAGAATCCTCCTCACTGTGTTACAAGATTGGGATAGATTAGTAAGCAGTGCACACCTCGGAATCGCTCCGAAGATGTCTGTGGGGACCTTGGTCCCACTTAGTAATCATCCAGTAAATACACGCCAGACCACCCAGGGAACCCACTCATCCGCCACCTCGGCGTCCAAGTAAGGGTCCCAGAGGATGGCCCCCACGCTCCGCAAGGGAAACAGTCCCTCCCTAGCGCAGGCCAACAGCCGGATGAACCAGGCTGCACACTGCCAGTCCGGTGTCACCAGTACTGCCCCAAGACACTCGATGGGTTACAAGATTGGGATAGTCCACGATGAGCTTGTCTACTCATTGTCCAAATAAAGGATGGGGGGGGGGGGGGATACGAAAAGAACGGGCCCCAGTTCACGCTGAACGCATCCACAAACTCTACCCCTGGGCAGCGTCCCCACGACCCAAATCGCTGCAAGTGGGCCATCGGCCCTGATGCAAACACGTCCACGCCTGGCGTCCCAAACCGCCTATAAATCTTTTGGAACGCCACAGTACACAATCGGAAGTCAAATCTGTCCCAAAAATTTCGAGAAAGACCATCCGATGTCACATTCAACTTCCCTGGCACAAATGCCGCCTGTACCACACAATCCAACTAACTTCTACGCTGCTCTACGCAACGGACCATGGCATTAAGCATCTGGGACTTCGTCACCCATTGATGCATCACGTATGCCACGGCCACCCCCTCATCCGAAAGGATTCGCACAACCTGTTCCCTGACCAGGTCTCCAAACACGTCTAGCGCTTTTAGCATAGCCAATAATTCTCTCGCATTTATATGCAAGGCAGCCTTCCTGGGCTGCCACCACCCCTGCGCCTGCGAATCCCCTGTGGCTGCTCCCCAGCCCATGTCCGAAGCATTCGTTGTCACCCCTATTGCGGCCTCCTCAGAGACCCAGGATTTTGCTACCACTGAGTGACTCAGAGCCTTCGCCCACCAGTTCAAATCCTCGCAAGATCCATGCGAGAGGCTTCCTCCGTGCAACCCCGCACACCAGGCCACCAGGTCATGTTGCCACCAACGCGTGTGCAACATGCTGTTCTCCACGGCACACAACAAACTGTCCTGTTCTGCCAGTCCCAACAACCTTTGAAGCTCCTTAACAACCGCGCCTGGTCTCGCTGCAGTCCCGCAACTAAGCGTACCATACGAGCCTGTTTCTCAGGTGGCAGCACAAAACGGGCTGACTTTAGATCCAACATCAAACCCCACAAATTGCAAAGCCTGCGACGGTACCAGCACACTCCTTCAGTAATTTACGAAAAAGCCTAACGTCCGCAAGGTTTCCAACACTCTCCGCACATCCCGCCGCACACCTGCTGTGGACGGGCCTATTACTGCAAAATCCAAACGAAAATGAACACACCGTCCCGGCGCAAGAAGTGCCCCACCACTGACATAAGCTTCATAAAAGTACCCAGGGCCGAAGCCAACCTAAATGGCAGCACACAAAAGCGGTAAAGACAACATTGCCAGGAAAACATCAACAATCATCGTGCACCGTCCCGTATTGCCACTGCATACTACGCTTGAGACAGATCGATGGTAGCCATTCACCACCCTGGCTGTAAATGCTCTTCTACCCCCGGTAGTGTATCCAAGTAACACTTCCGTACCACTACAAACTCATTCAAGCCCTTTCAAGGTTCAAAATTATTCTGCTCGATCCATCTGGCTTTGCCACTGAAAAAATTGGCGACACAAATACTACACTCCCGTTTTACACTCCCAAATTACACCTTGAGCTAACATCTCGCTCAATTTCGGGGCAATCTCCTTCGCATCGTCAAGTAATGGCGGCCTCGCCGAAACCGCCCTCAGCGGTGGCGTATTTCCCAACTCTAGACCAGCACCGTCTACAATATCCAACACCGCCGGCGATGCCCCAATGGCCGCCCACTCTGCCCTATGGCCTCTCAAACATCCAGCACGCCATGTGCTCATTATTTTCAACCTCCGTTCCAGCGTTTGTTTTCCAACAATCCAACCGCACATGCAACAAAAATCATCTACTCACGCTCGGTAGAGCCGATGCCGTACACGCCCCAGCGTTTCGCATCGCCCCAAAAAAAAATTTCAAAACCGAGCCATTTGTCCTGTTTTATCACCACCAACAACCACTTTTTTCACCGTCCGCCACGTGCGGCTCCTGTCGGTTCGGTCAGTTACCGACTCCGACAATGGGTTTCACATATGAACTCCTAAGCACCCTTCTCTTCCAAATTCCGCCACACAAACCAAAAATAAATACTACGAACCTGACAATCCGTATTAAACCACAGCCGCCACGTTCTCAAGAAGCAATTATATCCACGTGCGGACGTACCTAGCCGGCCTAACAGGCCGCCACGTTATTCGATCTCACAAACCTGCCGCTACCATGCCGGCCGCCATCTTAATACTCTCCAACCAGTATCGATACAAATACTCACCACCAACCGCGTAGCCTCGTAGCCACGCTGCTTCGCTTGGAAAGATGGCGCACTTAAGTTCAACTGCGAAAACGATCGTTCGAAACAAATTTAACTTAGTAATTCAACAATCTTAGCTTAAGAATGTCTGACTAGACGCACCAGCGGCAAGAAAAAGAGTGAGTGGACACGAGCAGGGTAGGAGGAAGTGGGATAGAGGCGGAAGTGACGCAATATTTTGCATAAATGACTGCATTAATGAGGTAAAAACGTGCCGTAGGCATAGGGAAGGATCCCAATCTTGTAACACACTGAGGAGGATTCTGCGATGGAGAACTAGAACATTGCTACCTTCTGTAGCAATGTTCAAGTTTTCATTTAACGTCCAAAGTATTATTCGGTGCGATTAAGTTGGCGAATGTTTTGGTGTGTTGATATCACTCCTTTGAAGGGCCGAACCATTCGAAACTTGGCAGCCCCTTTTACCAGTTTTGGTTTTTGATATGATATCACTCCTTTTTTTTCATTCCACTAACACTACCGTGCAGATAAGTAATAAGTACAACGTCAACAAGAAATTGGTTTTCAACAATTTGCTACTACCTTTTGCCTATAGGCTGAACCATTCTCAATTTAGTCACCTCTTTATTGGCTTTTGGTTTGGTTTTAATTTTGTTGTAATTTGTTGTATTTAGTTAGTTTTGGTGTGTTGATATCACTCCTTTGAAGGGCCGAACAACTCTCAACTTGGTAGCCTCCTTACCAGTTTTTTGCTTTGTTTATTTTGCTTTGTTTTTACACTTGGTTTATTTTTCGTCAATTGGACGTGAATACAATTTCTTTGCAACGTTGTTTAAATTTATTGTGATACACTCGTGTGTGCCTAGGCACGTACATCAGTATACACGTACTCATTGTCGGAACTTTGGCCGTCCAATGAGAAACGATGACGACAATACTAACAATGGTTATAACAATATTTTCGTACTTATAGCACCCTCCCACGCCATCCCTGTTACGCCCCCAGGCTCCAAACCATAAAAGGTACACAGTTCGCGTTGTAGTGCACTCATTCGTCCAATTTCATAGCTTCCTAGCCTTCCTGTTATCTCGGAATCGATGAATAATCACCCTATGGGATTTAACCCTATGGGGATGAGCGGGCTAGCTAGCTAGCTAGGTAGTAACACACTTTCAACGTTATTGAGGGGCAGATTTTGCATTGAAAGCAGCATAGCTGGCATTCAAACACGAGTTAATTTTTGTGAGGTGGGTCATTGCTCTCGATTTCAACACAATTTAAGGTTTTGTACCGCATTATTATTTTTCCCCAAGTACCTGAAATGTGCCCAACTATGCTTCAAGATATAAGACACTGACGCAATGGTGTCGCGCTACAATGGTTTACAACCTCGACAATTGAATTGATGTGATGTTTGTTGCCTAACTTGGCGCGACACACTAGCGTGTGTCTAGCTCAGGATGTTTGGATAACTGGGTTCGGATAATCAGGATGATTGGATAACCGGTTTCGGATAATCAGGATGTTTGGATAACCTGGGTTTGGATAATCAGGATGTTTGGATAACCGGGTTCGGATAATCAGGATGATTGGATAATCGAGGTTCTACTGTATTTCATTTACTTACATCAAACATAAAAAATAAAAAGCAGACCGATAAGTATTGAAGGGGTATATGTAAATAAAGTTCCTTTTAGATTACAATACCAAGGCCACGCAGAATTGTAATATTTTTTGCACAAACAAAGTAGAAAAACTAATGAGGAACGAGACTTATTTTTACCATACATAACCACAAGTTTATGCTTTTTACTAAATAAGTTTTTAAATGCTCAAAACTATTGAGTTGGTAAACAACCACATCAAATTCATGTGTTTGTATGTTAAAATCTAATAAAATTGGGGAAGTTTAACAGACCTACAATTTAACACTACTTAGGAGATTATCGCTCTCCCAGCCGAAGCCACAGAGTCAGAAGGCGAGAGGACAATTTTGCTCGCTAATTACAGTCAGAAGTTGCTAAGATCTTTTATGTCACAAATGACATGAGCATGAAGTATCACATTTGGTAAAAGGACGTAGCCAACAATGAACGTGTTTGGCTTTGGACAATAACATGTGTAGTTGCACGTGGTATGCTTCGTATTGTCATGGTGCGTAAAGTCTGTAGACAGCGTGGTGACTACATGCAATCATGTGACGGACAGTTTACTGTTCTACCAATGAAGGACTATGCTAATAAACTTTACCTGTTCTTTCGACTTGTACAGAACAAGCCCTATGCATCGCATGCGCTGCAGTCATACTAGAAGTTAGTTGTTTCTCTGCCGTTTGCAATCCTTGTCCTGTGTGACACTCTGCTATTTTCTGATGGGTCGGTCCCACTCAGGCACAGACAGTCGTGTTAACCATCTGGCCACCTTGCACATACTTTAATAGCAATATGGGCTAAGTTAATATAACTTGCCCACCAAAAAATAATCGTACAGAGCTTGGTGCGTTTTTTTTAAACTCGGCACTACCAATTTGTCATTTACTTTCGAGCTAGAGGGTAAATGTTAGTTTGCACTTTGCACACATAAGACAATACCTTGTTTTAGAATATGATTTTCTGGGCCTTACCTTTTTTAGGACAATAACTGAGGTAGGTTAAGATTTCTGCTGTATCATGGAACTGTCCCCCTTCTAAGCTCAGGACATAATTGTCACCCATATCTACATCCCACATTCTGCAACAAAATACAGTAAATACTATGAGAGTAACACACAGTAATAATACTATTGCCTTCTTAGAATGGCTAGCCTAATCCCTTAGATTTTGCCCATTTATGCTGCAAAATGGCAATAAACTACAATAGTCAAGATTTCACCCCATTTTTGAAAGCAATTCCAGAACAAATCCTCACGGCTGCACCGATACCAATACCAGTTATCTTGGATGGTATCGGTTAGCAGTATCGATAAAACATATTTTCCATAATTTTGCCAAAAATTGATCAATTTAATTTTTGATACTCACCAAATACAGTATATTACCGGCCCTCCTGCCTGGCCGGCTGAAAATTGTTTCTATTGCCTGGAGGAAACATACATTACCCGAGTTATTTTTGCATTCCTTCCTGAGGGATGCCTTTTCTCCTGGAGGTTTCTTGACGCTTTAGATCCGCCCAGCCTCGCAACCCAGTGCGCATGTGCGACGCACCCTCATAAAAGACGGGCCAGTTGTAGTGGCTGCCATCTTTTTCCCTCATCGATCAGTCATGGTAGTGACTCAGAGGGGAGGTAGGGCGGGTACAGGTAATGTATGCTTCCTCCGGGCAATAGAATAGAAACAATTTTCAGCCGGCCAGGCAAGAAAGCCAGCAAAATACTGTTTCTAGTTGCCCTTCGGAAACATACATTACCTGAGTTATTTTTGCATTTACGTAGACCTCGTCAATTCAGGTGGAGGGTGCCACCATGACGGTTGCCCTAGGGTTGCGAGCTGGTTCCCCCAGAGTCATGGACTATGTGAGTTTCCTGAGTGGGAAATTTCGGGGAGTTTAAATCCTTATTTAAAACTTTATGTTTTAGGATTATTGTTTAGTGAAAAATGAGGTAGATACCAGATTAAGTGGTGACGATAAAGTTGTGGTTGTTTTCAGGCTGTCTTGAGAGTTGATTACTTGAAAGGTGAGATGACTTGAGAGTCGATTGAAGTTCCATGTTCATGTCTTGTGCTCATGAAGTTGATTGGAGTGAAGAGAGGTTTGTTGAGGTTGTTTCGAAGTAGTTAAAGAATTTGGTTGGAAAGTTGATTGATGTTTCATTCAAATGAGATGTGGCGATGTGGAAGTGTTGATTGAAGGTCCTGAAGGTTGAACGAGATTGATTGAAGTTTCATTTCCAAGAGTTGTTGATTGAGTGTTGATTGAAGAGATGATGATTTATTGAAGCTTGTTACCATCATTTCCATAGTTAAAAGAAATGGTGGGGATGATGGAGCACATGAGGAAAAGAAACTTTGTACCGTCAGAGGGTACTGGAATATGACAGCTGTGGCATGGGGATTTTGTTGGGCCGGATCTTTCAGTTCGTAAGTTTTTGTTTTTTTTGTTTTTTTTAGAGTTCCAAATTTGTTGAGGTTAGGTGGTGTGGGTCCGGAAGAGTGGTCTTTTTGAGTCTTGGATGAGTTCCATTTTGTCCCTGCAATGGTGTCCGTGATTTCTTTTCTTCTTTT
>JAHWFP010220594.1:0-16127 GCA_023313725.1 Lithobius niger | reverse complement strand
ATTCTTGTGAAAATTGCTGGTATTTGGTGTACGTAGTAGTCTTCATACCTTTTTTTTTAGTGTTTTTCCTGAATTTTAATCATATTGGAAGGGCTCCTGCAGAAGTCGGTTGGACGGCCTTCGAAATATCGAGGTGTGTTATCCTCTAACGTGTGGGTGTTTTTAAATATTTTATTATTCATCACAATACAATTTTGTAAGACGGCTTGATCATGTCTTCATGTGCTGTTGACTGGGTGATTCCATTCTTCTGAGTGGAGAGGGAGAGAAGATGCCATGCTTATGCTGCCTTATAAGATAAACTACAGAATAGGGCCCTAAGTGATTGACAGACGGTTAATCATTCATCTGCTGTGTGGATTCTCGTATGGCTGGTTTATCTTGAAGTCAATCACTCAGGCTGGGTCGATACCACCTTTTACCGCCCATTCGATACCGATTTCGAAGAGAAAAATCTGCCGATACCGAGGTACGATACCGATTATTAATACAGAGTCCCTAATGTAGAAAAACATTTTAGATTTATATTTCACCTTAAATAAGTGTGTTTCTGCAGAAAAAGTTTTTTAATTTTTTACATGTAGTAGTTCTACTGAATTCATATTTTTTCCACTTTGTTACCAGATTAAACTTATTAGTAAGGCTAGGTCGATGAGCTTTATTACGGATACCAAATCCCCAATAACTAATCCCAGTTCCCAACTAATGGAAAACTGTAATACTGAAGTACGTCTTTATAAAAAACATTACTTTTGAAATCATGCATGAGTAAAGCATGGGCCTAAATAAAGAACATTTTGCCGGCCCCCCAGCCAGGCCGGCTAAAAATGGTTTCTTTTGCTGAAAAAAGTACAATACCTGTCAATTTTAGCATTGTTGCCTCAACGATGCATCCTTGCCTTGAGATTTCATAGATCGACGGCCGCCTCCGTACCCTACCGCGCATGCGCGGTCCTCCCTATATAAGAGACGGTAGCCGTGTGGATGTCATCTCTCTGTCTCAAGATAGTTCAAAGGTGACTCAAGAGGGGAGGCAGGGTGGGCCCTTAGGTATTGTACTATTTTCAGCAAAAGAGACCATTTTTAGCCGGCCTGGCTGGGGGCCGGCAAATGTTCTTTCTTTATAATGTGAAAAAATACAATACCTGTCAATTTTAGCATTGACAGGGCGACCTCGTCAAATTTGGTGGCGAGCACCTTGACAAGTTCCCCGGGGTACAGTAGGAGGCGGCGAGTGAGTTGTAGATTCGTGGAGGTTTGTGGGTTGATGCAGGGACTTCCAGGACTACACTTTGATGTAAATTTACATTACTTCTCTTAATTATTATTAGTTTTATGTTTTTTTTTTTTTTTTTAGTGGTAGAGGAGAGTGATTACCTGAAGGTGGTGCTGATTCGTAGGCCAGATAGTTCGTGGTAGAAGGAAGTCTTCGGGTTGGCGTTTATATCGGTGGGGCACAACTAGAGTTCCGGGTGGTTATGCAGATGATGAATCCAAAAATGGGGTCGAAATTCCCTTTTTTTTTTTTTTTGGAATACGTTTGATTGATGGTCAGGAAATCGTGTGCAGTTGGAGTGGAATTTGGTTTCCTTTCCAGGGGTCGCAAAGAGTTGCGGCACCAGGAGAGGTGGGAAGGAGTCACTAATGTCCTGCCCTCTCCTCAATTTTTTTTTTTTTTTTTACATGTTAGTTGGGTTGTTTTTTATTCCATAGTGGAATCCTTTTGCCTTATGACGGCATAGGTCGCATGGTAGGTTGGTAGTTTGATGTGTATAGATCTGCGTGAGGTTTTGGTAGAGAGGGGGAAGGAAGGGGCATTGTCATATTGCTGTTCGCAATCAATGGCAGAGTACTGTCCAACACTTCTTGATAACGGGCTATTTATAAGCTCCTGAAACAGGGCATAGGATTTTTAAACGTCCTATAGTCCGTCCAGTGATAACTCGGTAGGCAATCACGTAGCCAGTAGAGGTTCAATGTTGGTTCAAGTTATGCCCATAGGGTGGATTTGTTTTTAGTTTCAGTGTTTGGATCAAGAAAAAGGACGAGTAAAAGGACGAGAAAATCATGTGGGTTGTTCAAACGTTTGTTTGTATGTGTCTTTCACTCCTTGTTTTTTACGTACTGTTTAAAAATCAGTTTTCTGTCACAGTTTGGTTGGAACCTAAAATATATCCAAATATTTAAAGACACATTTGGGTGACATGGTTGTTGGTGGTGCATGGTAAATAAGGATAACACTACACGAGTAAAGGAAACATCGAATATCTCACACTAAAAATAGCTAAGATTCGTTAAACCTTTTTTACATGCACTTAGCTATTTTTGAGATTATGGGACAAAAACCAACAACCACTGGATTATAAGTCAGATGCTCCTACCACTTAAGCCATCTCTCCAAGGACAGAAGTTTTGCTTATTATACTACTTTTCAAAATTCTGTTGTGCACTGCATTAATAAATCAATGCATTTTTGCTTGCGATGATTCTTTTAAAAATGGCTGGTATTTCGAGTGCGAAGTATTCATTAAATTTTTATTTAATTAATTAAGTATTCTTCATACTTGATCCTTCATCATCATATCTTAAATTAAATTGACTCGTGCAGAAGATAGCAGGACGGCCTTCTAAATATCGAGATACATTATCCTCTTATGTGTGGGTATTTTTTAATATATTATTGTTCATCATACGATTCCGTAAGATAATTTGGCCATACTTCTCTGTATGCTGTTTTGAATAGAATTTGAATTTGAAAGATTCTCGGCAGGAAGCACAAAATGCTTTTGGCACCGAGTGAGCCACAAGGTTACCTTTTCTTGTAACAATAGGGGATAAAATTTGAGAGTACTTTGTCAAGACGCTGCTTGAATTGCAGAACAGAGGTTCCACTGACTACGTGTGGTGGTAGCTTATTCCAAGTGTTCAACACACGAAAGGAAAAAGTGTGCTGACGAAGGGTGGTGTTGCATCGGTGTTTAAAAAATTTGGCACCGTGGTTGCAGGTCACCGGATTAGAGGATAGTGTGAACCAGTCAACTGAGGCTTGGTCTTTGTCGTTAAGTGTCTTGAGAGTCAAAATGAGCTCCCCTCTCACTCGTCGATATCTAACAGTTGGAAGCTTGATCGCTGCAAGACGGTTTGAGTAAAAGGTGTTCTTGAGCCCCGCAACAAGCTTTGTGGCACGCCTCTGGACACGTTCAACTTACCCACCAGGCGGATCCACCAGGCCTGGCACGCATACTCCAAGATACTGCGCACCTTACTACAGTAAAGTAAAAGAAATGTCTTTCTGGTAAGGGTCGAGAATGTGGTCCGAATGATGGCAAGGGCCCCGTAAGCCTTTGCAGCCACTATTTGAATGTGTGGCAGAGAACCTCAAGTTGCGATCAATGATCACTCCAAGGTCCCGCTGAAGTTCCCTTTCTGGGAGGGCAATTCCAAGTCCCAAGTTATAGTTTGCCTTGTGGTGCTGAACACCAAACTTCACAACGCCACACTTGTCTTCATTTAGGTCTATGTTCATGTATTGAGTCCAGAACACCATTCTGGAAATATTGGCCTGCAGTTCAGCCGCACTTACTGGGTTATCAGAGATAGCAATGATTTTAGTATCGTCTAGGAAAACACAGCTATCTTTGTCGAGATGTACAAACAAGGTATTCTTAAAAAGAATGAAGAGGAGTGGACCAAGCACACTGCCCTTTGGGACTCCACTGTGTACTTTAACTTCGGCAGAGAGACACCCCTCCACACTACATCTCTGGTGTCTTTCAGAGAGGAGAGCAGAGCCACGCAAGAAGTGCACCCAAAAAACCAGCATCACGAAGGACGTCCAGAAGTGTGACATGAGGCAAGGTGTTAAATGCCTTGGCAAGGTCAAAGTAGGCTGCATCAGCTTGGAGTTTATTGTCGAGCCATTCGGTAATTTTATCGAGGAAGTGGATAAGATTGTGCGTTGTTGATCTTCCGGGGAGACCGCCGTACTGGTTTTGGTGGACGATGTTGTTTTTGATTGTAAAGTTTAACATGGTGTTAAAAACAATCTTTTCCATGATTTTGCATGGAATACTGGTAAGACTGATCGGGCGGTAGTTCTTCGCAGATGATCTAGATCCACCTTTGTGGATAGGCGTGACTGACGTGCGCAAATTTCCAGGCCGTGGATACAGTGCCCTCAGTCTGGAGTCTGAATTAACAAGATTATTTTGAAGTTGATTACCCAATCTGTCAAATCGAAATATTTTGCCACTACTACTCAGGATTGGCTACAAGCGCACAATCTGCTCACAATGGGCACATAACCTCCCTTGAAACAACATTGCAAATGATTAAAATAAACTGTTGCTGCTGGCCTATTGGGGAACGTGTCGGGGAATGAAGTATCGCGTGGTGTTTCTGCGTAAAAAAAAGAAAATGCCTATTGCAGTAGTACTAGAAAACGAACCAATTTCTAAATGCCATCCCTCGACGATTCATTTTTTGGTTCGACATACGCAAAATGCGTACATTGTTGAAACTCGAATTCTCATTACAAGGTGTGATGCTTTCTACTGTTTCATCATCGCTAGAAGTAATTCTTGGGAATAGGCAAGTTTTGGAAAAACCGAGAAATGACGTTAGGCTCGTATAGTTGTCATGCAATGCTCCTTTGAGTGCATTGATAAGTGTAATAAAATTAAAAAGACTTACCCTCCCTTTTGTCGAGCATCATGCGCATGTATTGCTTTTGCAACATTTACGTACGTTTGAGTGCATGTAGGAAAACCGTCTCGTACGTGGGAATAAACAGAAAATAAAAGCGTTTGCAACATTTACATACTTTTGAACTAATGTTGCAAAACTGGCCAATACAGGAAAGCCAACATTGAGGTATGTACCTTTAAAAGTTAGGGCACTTAGGTCCTTAGAAATTGCAGAATGCACGGAATAGGATCTAAAAACTTTGTTTTAAAAACATAAAGCTAATGTTGTAGCAAAAGATAGTGCGTCGCGTGATTGGGTTAAACATATGGCCTACAGAAGTCGTAATAGGTAGCTTATTGGGTGAACTTTGTGGAAAAGTGTTAGAGTAATAACTGCCATAACAATAAGAATGAAGTAAGTAATTCTAACAACTGCTTTCTTTCAGAATTGGACTTAATTCAAAACGGGCTCAGCCGGTTTCTCTTATGAGGGAATAGACTCAGTTGTATTATAGCGTACACTGGGGGAAGTGGGACGGCCCAAATTTTAGGACTGAGATGCACTTAGCAAATTATAATATCTGGGTAGATAGCCTTCGTGGGCAATGACAGAATTGCAATGGAGGTTTTCTATTGCTGACAAAAATTTACATTACCTGTAAATTTAGTATTCTTATTCTCGAAAACAAGTTGTGAAAATCCAGCCAGCTTCCTAACCCAAAGTGCGCAAGCATGCTTCCCTCCTATAAAAGAACCCAAAGGACGAAGGTAGCCATCTTTTTATTCGAAGTGTCGTCAGTACCAACGTACGCTCTTTCTCTTTCCGACAAAAGAAGCATCTGTTACAGGACATCTGACGAAAGCGAAATGGCGAAAGCCAGTGGCGCCTTCTCTTGTGCGTTTTGACACTTAATTCCTTCACCATGCATGTTTTGTAATGAAGTCATACGAAAGCCTTTCGTTCCTGCTCGGAGTCCGGCCTACTTCATGGATGAGGCTGCCATTTAATATCGCACTTTCTTGGTGAAAGTGATTATCCTACCAACATGCCTGCTGCTGGCCGACTTTTGCGGTCTTTTGGATATTTTTCTTCGTATACTGCGCATATTCCAGATGAAACTTAATTTGTTGTTGAGTTTGTGTACCTTCTGGATGCCCAGCCAAGTTCTGTGAGGTTCTGCTATAATGGAAGTCATGTATGCTGTTACCTGTCATCTGCTGTCTTCGTTCTTCATTTCGGAGGACAATGCATATCCCAGATCAGGCTCGATCTGTTGATGCATTTGTTTCCTTTATGACTCGGCCGTCTCCGAAGATTGTCTCCCTTTATGCTGCTACGCTGATTTGAAGAAATGCTGTGCACAATACTTAACGTCACGTGCGTTCACGTGAACTACCTACCGTCTCCGACACCGGCTAGTGCCTTTGGGTGATACCAACTTTCTTATTAATGAGCCCTTTTTGAGGTGCAGATTTTTCATCGTCAGCCTTTTTGTCTTCGTTTATGAAGTCATCATTTTGCTGTTTCGTTGAAGCCTTTTTCACCGTCATCAAGAATTCAAGTTTGCAGTTTGAAGACTCTGTTCTCAGTTTCATTAGCAACTGCTTACAGTTGGGATGCCAGTATTCACCATTGCAAGCTTTTCAATTTAATGATCAATAATTCATCTTAATGCCGTTCAAGCACTGTTCTTCCAGGCTTCGGATTGCCAAAATGAAGTTTTAGAACCCATGCTTTGCTGCCATCGAGTTTTGCTGACTCTGTTTTCAACACTGACTGTGAGGATGAATTATCAAAATGACAAGACTTCACTCCAACACTCTTTCCCCCATTGAGGACTGCTGTTCTACACCGCATGTTTCGGCTCCCGTTTCTTCGTATCAACAATGTGAAAGTGAACTAGCTAAAATAACGACGATGGAGTACGCAAGCTTCGGCAACGTGATTTTTGCAGAAATGTAGCTAACAGCATCAGCATCAATGACTGGAAGATAACACACGCATTAATGCATAGCTCATATATACACGACCGTCATCGACAGAACATGTGGAACACGACTGCTCATAAAAAGAGGCTGAAAGTGAAAGTGGCTGATCTGCCTTAATAGCAGCGATTCTGGTAATAGCCACTTCAACTACGAAAGACATCACGGATGTGGAAGCTCTTCTAGCAAAAATAACAGCAGACATGGCAGCGAAGATGACGGCAAACCGACGGCACTTTCGCCGTCCTTGGATTCCTGAAAACAAAAGCCACTTCAATTATGTAGGACGAAAATGTAAAACCCTTCAAATGAGTATTTAGTTTTTATAACTGCATATTTTATAGCCAAAAGATGAAAATAGTTTATTTTATTCTATAATTAAAAGAAAGAGAAAAAAACCCATGTGATTCAACTCTTCAGTAAGCTTTTCTCACATTTTGTATAAAAAGCAAGTGACATGACTTTTGTTTGTTTTCATGATGACAATAATTTAGAACACGTGTTTAGTATTTGTTCTATTTTAATATATTATTTTCTACAGTTCTGTATATGTAGGTGAATATTATTATCCGCAGATTACTATTATTATTATTATTATTATTACAATGCATAGTAAATGAAAGACATATTTTTTTATTTTAAGGTCCCGGTTAAAAGCCTGGGCCGTTATTTGATTGTATCTAAGCTAAATGTGTAAGATATAGTTTTATTTTTCTGCCAATTTCATAATTTTCATTATTACGTTATTATAAGCTCATCATCTCCGTGTGTCAAGTTGATAGGTCAGTAGGATTTCCTTCTGACGACGTTTTCGTTTTGATGTTATATTTTCGCCACATTCTTTGTCGTTGTAGTCTTCCATTCTTAATTTTATTTTTCATCCGTCGGTGCATTTCTATCTTATTACAAATGTATATATATATCAGTTCACCAAACCCTCGTCACAAAGTGAGTAAATGAATAATATATTATATCTTCATTGATTATTATTTTGGTTAATAATTTGTTCTATTGTATCTTTGTAAATTTTTTTTGTCCCCGAGAAAAATACCTGTGGGGCAAATTTTTTGCGCAATAAATCCCCCTTTGTATAATTAATTGATACAAACAAAACTGTTAATTATACCCCCTTCCCCCCTCTCCTATATGCAAACTTTTCTGGGCACCAGGGTTTCGTGAACTCAAATCGTCACATTTTTCACTCATTAAAAAAAATACATAAATAATCCATCGTTTCATAGCCAACATATTGGATGTATGCAATGTCTGCTGTGCTTCTTCGATTCCAACATGTATTAGTTCTGGTGTATTTGAGTCTCATAATAATAACTATTTTTGTTTTTCTTTACGTATATCTTAAAGTATATGAATGGCGGGCCTCTTCTTAAACTATAGTAGGCCAGTCAGTCAGTAATAAATAATCAGCTCTGTGCGTCTTGCGGATCAAAGCACAGTATCTTGAAATGCTCACAATTTTATTATTGTACTCAATCCAGTATTTGGTACTATTTATATAAACACTTAAAGGGCTATTGTTTGTTGCCTTATCAGGGATACGCTCCTCTTATTTGTGTGGCCAATAAGATCTTTTTAGGATTTGCCCGTTTTTAAATAAATAGTCCCCGTGGTCAGTCTGTACGTATGTGGCTAGTGTCAGGCATGCTGTCCTTATTTTTATGCACGGGCGGGCTGGGCAAAAAAATAAAGATATGATGAATATTGATGATTTAAAAGAAGAAAAAGAAAGTTTAACAAAGTCGTGTACAAATGTTAGTGATTCCAGTATGTTTCCGAGTTTAGCTCTATAAATATCTTGGACGTTCCGAACTGCTCATGATCTGATATGTCTGGTGTTAGTTCTAGTGTCTCCAGGGTTGTGTAATAGGTTTGTTTATAAACAAATTTCCCCCAAAGATTTAAATACCTAGTTCCATGCTGAAATAATAATAATGATAATTATTCTCATATATTTTTATTATTCATGTTTTAAAAAATGCATACGATAATCTTGATCAAATGTATTTTGGAGTTTAATACAGATACCGCTTGGTGTGAAATTTGCGTACTTAATAAATACATGTAAATGTATGTTAATTTTTCATGTTTGCTAATATTTTATTTTTCAGACTGTGAACAATTTTTCAGACTAGAAACGAATAAATTACAGGTATTTGTAAAAGATAAAAAAAATAAATAAATAAAAAAAAAAAAAAAAATACAGCATACAGATAACCTGGTTGTGGGAGGATTGCCATACTCAATTATTCGTAGGGACAGAGGTAGTCGTGCAGGTGGGTTGTTGATGGTGGTAAAAAAACATATATCGTGTATAAGTGTTGGTGTTAGCAATAATAGCGAATCCCTATGTGTTGATGTACTTAAAGCTGGAGTTCGCTTTGTGCTTGGTTATTTGCCAGATAAATATGATGCTGATGCGGTCAGGGGTATGTGCAGTGATATTGGAAACTACTACTCAACGAAGGTTTCTGAATTTATCGTTCTTGGAGATTTCAACATGTCCTTTGTTGACTGGAGTGTCCCCTCGGCGACCCATAGAAATGGTCAGTATTTTCTCGATTATGTATCGGAGCTGGGGTTGACACAATTGGTGGGGGCCCCAACCAGGGGAAAAAACATTCTTGATTTAATTTTAGCAGAGACTAATCGAACAGTATTTGATGTAGAAGTACTCGATCATTTGGGCATGAGTGACCACAATATGGTGGGTTTTAAAATAACATGTAATATCCAAAACCCTACCGTTGTTAAACAAAAACATGAACCAAAGTTAAACTTTGAAGTTCTTAAATCGGAACTAAATAAAATCCCATGGGCATCAGAGTTACTCCAACATACTGATGTTGACGGGATGTATACACGTTTCGTTTATCTTGTGCGTGTTTGTATGGCAAACAGCAGGAAATACGCAAAAAATATAAAACAGCATCGTGCTATGCATAAGATATATGTTCCACACTATATAAGAAAACTTGCTAGATCAAAGCTTAAACTCTGGAAAAAGTATCAGAAGGAACGTAATGAAGAGAACTTAGTAAATTATTATACTTGCAAGGAAAAATACTCCAAATTGACACGCGATTATGAAATAAAATTGGAATGGGACCTAATTAAAAAGGGTAACATTACCTCACTTTACAAATTTATAAAGGGTAAATCAGGATGCAACAGGTCCATTCCTCCATTTAAAATAAATAATATTCTCATTGAGGATACATGTAAAAAAAACGAACATCTTAAATGCGGAATTTGCCAAAAATTTTACTGTCGACAATAATATACATATCTTAAATTTCAACAATAGTTACCGTATAGAATGTGAAATGCCGACAAGTACTGCAGAAAAAATTCTGAATTTTCTTACTTCAATGAAATCTAGTCATGCTGTAGGTCCCGATGGTTTTTCCGCTTTTTTCTTTAAAGAAATTAAAAATGAAGTTTGTGTCCCAATATCGTGGATTGCCGAACTCTCTATCAAAACGGGCAAATTACCTAAAGCGTGGAAAACTGGTAAAATATCTCCAATTTATAAAAAGGGTGAGACTTCAAACCCAGCAAATTATCGCCCAATCGTGCTCACATGTGTATTATGTAAGGTGGTTGAAATGGTAGTCAAAGAAACCATGACAAACCATATTGAAAAACACAAGCTTTTAGCAAATGACCAATATGGATTTATTCCTGGAAGATCTACAGTAATACAACTTTTATGTGTTTTGGAAGAATGGACATCGGCAATTGACCACAAAATTCCAGTGGATATTATTTACTTGGATTATGCAAAAGCATTCGAATCTGTAATCCATAGCAAACTATTGCATAAACTACAAAATTTTGGTTTTAAAAATAAACTACTGGAATGGCTGTCAGAATTTTTAACTGGTCGAACCCAGTGGGTCGAGCTAAACGGCATTATGTCCAATGCAGTAAGCGTTTCGAGTGGTGTACCACAGGGTTCGGTCTTGGGACCACTCCTCTTCATCCTGTTTATAAATGATCTTAAATCATCAGATTATAATATTACATTGCAGAAGTTTGCAGATGATGTTAAGCAGTTTGGTAGGGTTGTTGACCACGACACACACTTTTTACTCCAAAAAGAACTCTACAATCTGCAATCCTGGTCCTTGGACTGGCAATTAAAATTGGCCCCTCAAAAATGCCAAGTGCTACATCTAGGAAAACAAAATTTTCATTTCGATTATTACCTTGACGATGTAGACCCATTACCTTGTGTGGAAATTGTGAAAGATTTGGGCGTTTGGGTATCAAAAGACCTTACTTTTAGTGATCATTGTAATATGATTGTAAAATCAGCACGCCAAAGGGCCGCTGTCATTCGAAAATTTTTTCGCTCTGGTGACCCAAAAACCTTAGTTTGGGCATTTAAGGTGTATGTGCGCCCAATGCTTGAATATGCCAGCCCGGTCTGGTCCCCACACCTTTTAAAAGATATAGACCTCTTGGAATCAGTTCAACGTAGATTTACAAAAACATTAAAAGGTTTTTTTCACATACCGTACGTGGATAGGCTTAGAATTTTGAAATTGGAACAACTGGAATTACGGCGATTGAGAGCAGACTTAAATTTGACCTACCAGTTGGTCCGTGGACACTTGGGGGTCGATTACACTATTTTCTTTGAGCACCGTTCTGGAGACCGTACGAGGGGACACTCCTGGAAACTAGTTGCTGACAGATTCATGACTGATACTAGGAATTTTTTCTTTAGTACCAGAGTGATAAATTGTTGGAATCTCCTACCTAAGGCGGTTGTTGAAGCCAACACGATTGTAGGTTTTAAAAATTGCTTACAAAAGGTATGTCTTAACAAATTTTTACAAAGAAGGTTATTTTAGCATAAATTAGTCAGTCTGATAATGGTATCAGTCTGAAACTATATTTTTATGTTATTTTAAAATTATTTTTAGCTTTTCAAGTTATTTTAAGTTATTTTTTTTTAGCTGTAAAGTGTTTTATTTTTTTAATTGAAAATTGTATATAATGAAACTAAAATGTGTAGTAGGTAACTTTTGTGTAAAAGTCGGACCATGTAAGTGGCTTGCCCTATTGGACCCCGTTTTTGCTTATATGCAAATAAATTTATTTATTATTATTATTATTATTATTATTATGTCATGCTTCACGTATGCATAGGTTTTCACGTGAAAACGAAAGCAGCCTTTGCAGTGAAGGTGGCAGCGAAAGACTTTCGTTATTTTCGCCGTCCTTGGAGCAAAAAACGCTTTATTCACGAAAGGCATCACATATGCAGAGGCACTTCATATGGAAACGAAATCGACCATTACAGTGAAAGTGACAACGAACAACCTTCGGCAACACACAGCCGCCTCTTCTCCCTATGGAAGAGACTTTCACGATGACCACAGGCAAAATCACTACAGTCATATCAGCCGCACCGATACGTTTTCTAATGTTAACAGTGATTTCATCATCACTTCCTTACAAGAATCAACAGCAGAGAAACTGAAGCATGAATGTGGAAAGAAAAGCAGCGGTATTATTGCAACATCAAAGTGGAAAACATCAAGTTGACATTTGACATACATCTTTGTGAACTTTTTTTTATCCATTTAGGCCGAGTTTCTCAGTCATATGATGGAAACATGCATTTGCGATTCTGTTGCAAACGGTCACAGTCCTGATGCTGTCCTACCACTCCTAAAGCCACCATTCACAATCCAGATGTGTACAGTTCAGCGCGACAAGTTTTGCTATCCTGAATCAAGTATTCGCAGCTCGATACATGGATCCAGACTTTTATTCGAACAGTTAACAATCAGAAGCAAGAATCCCACATTTTTGCAACATGTGATTGCAGTTCGGCAGCTGCCGTTCACACTTCGGTAGCAAATTTTGTTGTCCCACACTTGTCCACAAAGAGAACGTCTAAAGTTCTCCAGAAGATTTTGCTGTTGAACAACCGGAGTTGACAGTCCAAAGCATGTGCCGACATCCTTGATGCAAGAGTTTCGTGATTAGAAGCAATCATTCCCCGTTCAACAGCAAGGATTGCAGCCCTGACATGGCCGTTTACTGTTCTGAGCACTGTTTGGAAAACTTGGGAAAAAGAATCACAGTTCCAATGTAGGTCCTGGCTGTTCATATGCCTGTTGCTTCATCTCAGAGAAGGGTACCAGTTACTTTGAAGCAAACAATCACAGCGCTAACGCAGCCACAGTCTGAATGCAGGCGTTCAAACTCAGTCAGAAAGATCTGATTCCTGACAATTTTGCAGACCTGAACACCTTTTTTCATTAAAAACACCACCACACTACAGCTTTGCATTGTATCCTCCTGCTTTGAAGACACAATTTTCAACAGTGTCCGCACCAATCTTTTAGAAACACACCCATCCAGCAACAGCCTCCCAAAACCTTCCGGGTTTGATGGAATTGGAACACAATTCAATCCATCTTTGCCGTTGGGAACTACCTGTGAGTCCCTGTGGTGTCGTTACTTGTGGCACCACAATGGCCGCATTCAATTTAGGTTCCTTCTGTTAACCATCCTAATTTACCATAACTGACTCTATTAGGTTAGCTATTGTATTGTAATCACTACCATGCCATACTTCCTGTCACATGACTATACACACTGTATATAACAGCTTGCCAACAGGAAGTCAACTGTCCCTTCAGTTGTAGCTTACACAACACTTGTTTGTCCATTCATTATGCCATAGTAATTCACACGGTGCAAGGTGTACCAGCCACCGATACACTACAGTCCCCAACTGTTTTCTCACAAGTGCACTCAACACAAATTCCTTGGGAGTTAAATGCAGAACCGTTCATTTCTGGATAGTTTCAATCTAATTTGAAACTTCTTTCTGAAGCCATTCTGAAAGATCATCACCGTTCACAGAACTGACGGAACCAATACCACAAACTCGTCACGAAAAAGCAACACCCCTCTCATCCTTCAATGGATAACCAGATCGAGACGAGAATGGGAAAACCAAACAATAACCCACTTCGCAAACAGTCATTTGCCCGTGATGATATCCCAAATTAACTACTGTCACGTGGACACCGCATTGACATCGACACCTTCTTCAAATCAGTCTAGGCATTGAAAGCCCTGGAACCACGAGAAAATCTTCGGAAACGTGTTTCCGTCTTTTCAAGCTCGACCACTAACAGTTCATGTTATCCACACAACACTGGGCCATTTCATCTTCATTGCTTCAATTGGCCTGTGGCAGAAAGGTTTTCCACAACCTCTTTAAACCTTCGACAATTAAAAAGACGCAACTTCTCTTAAAAGCTACTGACTTGGAACTCAATGGGTGGCATTGATCATCACACCTATCGAAGACACAGAAACTCTCGATGAACATGCCCTGAATCGCAAGGAAAGAAATCAATCACTCTGCTAAAGGATTTCACGGCTGTCACTGGATGAATTTTTCATAACGGTCACCTGAGGAAAACGGACCCATCGCTACTTCTTTTCATGACGTCATGTGGTTCCCAACTGACCTCTTCAACACAGTTTCAAAGTAAAGCACCTCTTCTGGACAACTGCACGGCCCCAGATCAACCAGAAAAATTTGCATTAAACAAAGACTTCGAAATGAAAGACCTACAACCTGATGTCTCTCTCCACACTTGAACCTTTCACGAGCACGGGTTTCCCTCATGACAGTTTCTAAGAAACCTTTAGTGTCAAATTGTCTCCCATGCCTTTTAAAGAAAATGCAGTCTTCTTGGACCTGTGTGACACGAAAGTAAAGGTCTTTTCAATGGATCCAGCCTATTGTCTCATTTTCGAGACTTCAGAAGTATCTCAAACACCCAACGAAGTTCGTTGTGACCTCAAATCCATATGAACCTCTGATGGTAACATTCCTTCTGACTGCAACCTACATCACGGGGAATGCACTGGGAAGGCTTCTCCGCCGTGTCTGAGCATCATGATTCCACCTAGCAATGGAATTTGTAATGAACGTAATGAACTATTTTCCTTAAAAAAAAAAAAGATCTTTAACACGAACGAAGCTTCATGTATTAACTGTACCAGCTACAACACACGAGTCTCAGCACTCAAACAGTGTGCCTTCTCGACTTATTCATTCTTCCACATGGACACCCCAATGATCCAGCATGCAGTTTCATGACGACATTCGCCCATCCAAACCTCACACGTCTTTTGGGACATGACTACGCACACTGATGGACATTACCAAATGGCGCACTTTATCGCAGTCTGGAGTGTCGTCAAACCCCCCACCCCAACGCACTGACCAATGCTCATCCATGTTCCTTCCTAGGTAGAAAACCGAAGAATTAACAAAAATAATTTTAATAATTCCAAACAGTGTGCAAAGTCTGTGACTGGGGGGGGGGGGGGGGGAGAAGGAGGAGCAGCTCCTAACCATAGGGTACCCGTCAGGTGGTTACCACTGCCATTTTTGACGAGGTATTCTGTATATGCTAAATTTACAGTCAATTTATATTTTCGTTGGCAATAGAAAGAGAGAATTGCCAGCTGCCATGCGTTAAATATTGTTTCTATTGCTAAAAACGAAAATATAAATTACCTGTACCCACCTTACCTCCCCAGTCATGAGTCACCACCTTGACGTATCATGAGGAGTAAAAAAATGGCCCCTTTTGCCTTGGGCTCTTTTATAAGGGGGAAGTGCGCATGCGTACTTCGGGTTAGGAAGCTGGCTGGAGTTTGACTAATCCTTCTCAAGTGGAAAATTTTCATTCGCCAATATGACTGCTAAATTTACAGGTAATTAATATTTCTTTCTAGCAATAGAAACAGAATTTAGCCGGTGGTAGCCGGCAATTCTCTTTTTTTAATCTAGGGTTCATTTCACCATTTACTTCTAAACTGAAAGAGTTATCAAAATATTATGATTGTCAAGTTTCTTCACGTATTTCTAATTAGAATAGTTGGGCTAAACTAATGTCTGCATCAGCTGTATTAAGTATTGAAAACGGCCCCACGTACCCAAGGGCTCTAATAACTAGTATGATGGCCTAGTAACTCCTTGATAGGCTGCAACCAGCAAGCTTGAGTCTGCTGGTTAATTCTAATAGCTATCTGCAATAATCACTCGATCAAGTAAACATTCTGGCAGTTTACTGTAGCATGTCCCAAGGGCTTGCTTACAAGTAAACAATCGTAGGATCTCGAAGCGGTAAAAGCAAACTAGTCCAGCATTAGAAAAAACAAGCTTTAAACGATAGTGATGAAGTAACCAGATCAGGTAAATTGCCGTGAACTGGTTGGAACGTACATGATATTTTTGCTTTAAATCACACTAAAGCATAACGAAGATTATTAAATAAATTTATATTTAATACTTCCAACTCCTGAAGGTAGTTCAGGTACATGGCTCGTACATCTTTTTAGAAGTAAAGAGTACTCTTTCTAGAGTAAAGAGTTCACTACTGTCTC